>OU830660.1:2640000-2831150 GCA_917563935.1 Trypanosoma evansi | reverse complement strand
TATGGATGGATGTTGCGAAAGATCAACCCGAGTGTGCCTCCACAGTGCCGATGGTGTAACACGCAACATGCAGCGATAGGGCCAACAATACAAACAGCCCCAACTGTTGCGACACGCACTCTTCAGAGAACCTCCGAACCGACCAAATGTACGGAATGTGATGCCACATACCAATGCCGGTCGAGTGCTGTAACGCACATGGTAAACAAACACGGCTTTGTGCGAGCTGATGCCCTCCGGAGGATCAAATACGGTGATGCAACACCTGCAGTGGACATCCCCCCGGAGCCCCCTCCAGTGGTGGCGATCGTTCCTCTACCATCGAGCACACGAGTCCCGATGAGACCGCAGGTGCTTCATTGTACCCTCTGTGCCTCCAAATTCGCAGTGCCAGGCCGACTACTACACCACCTTAGAACAATACATGGCATAGGCAGCGGTAGTTGCCGCGTGAAAAGGGGGCGAGAGAACGAAGACTCATTGCAAGGAGATGGTAGAGCCCCAGCAGTGCCAGCCCCTCAGGATACACGGAAGCTGCCGTTTCAATGTGACCTGTGCGAGGCGAGCTTCGGTACACGTTCTTCCCTGTCACTACACAAGAAATTCAAACATAAGAGCATAATGACGGAGGAAGGTACCGTGGTGGTGGTGCAATTCCCTCGTAAGCGTGCCCGTGAGGGAAACGTTGACGTCCCGGGGAAAGGCGAGGTGCAGTGTGGTGTGTGCCAAAAAGTGCTCAGTTGCAGGGACTCCCTCATCCGACACTGTAAGGCTTTCCACAAAGGTGAGGGAGTCGAGCTTAAAAGATCGGAGCCACTGATTCCCCGCATACAAACACATCCATGTTGGTGTGCCCGACATGCGGAAGGCAGTGTGCTAGCAAAACTGGCCTCATCCTACATCAAAAGAAGATGCACGGTATGAAGGTAGAGCGCGCTGTTACCAGCCAACGCGGCGACTGCGAAGAAACGTCGC
Source organism: Trypanosoma evansi (assembly GCA_917563935.1). NCBI lineage: Eukaryota > Euglenozoa > Kinetoplastea > Trypanosomatida > Trypanosomatidae > Trypanosoma > Trypanosoma evansi. The sequence continues at coordinate 2,830,175 of OU830660.1, read as the reverse complement.
TGCACTTGATGAGCTGTCCCGGTTTGAAGGAATTACGTGTCAGGTTTGCGGTAGAAGGTGTGTGTGTGTGCAGGATGTATGCTTCTCTAAAAGGCTGGCGCAATTTCTCACTGCGGTTGGACGGAGCCAGCCGCAGGTTAAGTCCTCCCCTAATGTATCAGTCATACAACCCACTCTCCCTTCTGCAACTTCCCCCCTTATTGCCGAGTGTGGAGCTAGCAGGAAAAGGAATAGTCCAGACACCTTCAGAGACAGAGAGGGGTATGCAATCAACAAGCAAAAGAAAAAGAAAAAGGGAAGAGAATAATAAACGAATAACAAAAATCAAAACAAAAGGATTGCTAATTGACATCTTTTGGAGAGTCCGGAGTGGGGGGCTTCTCGCCCCATCTGCTGTATTCCGTTCAACTGCGGAGCTACAACAAAAAATTATAGAGAGTGTGTTAGGCTGAATAAAAAAAAAGGGAGACTCTGCCACAGTCGCCAGACCGATAGCATCTCAGGGCTCTATGGTGATGGCTGATGGCCGCGCCAGTGGGGGGAAACTCTCACGAAGGCACGAAGAAAATTTAAAAAAAATGTATAGGAGGCTGAAAATAACAAGGATGACGCCAGGACAAGCCACTGCCACCGACACAACAGACACCTCGCGACAAGCGTCAACAGTCAAGTCCTCAAAGAAGCCGACGCTAACGGCAATAAACACCGACAACTGTTTACTGGAAGTCAGTGATGCCGAGCATAAGCTAAAACGCAGCGAGATCCAGCCAGCGACAATCAAGGCTGTCAAGCTAATCGCATTGCCAGCGACAATCAAGGCTGTCAAGCTAACAGCATTGGCCAAGGGCAAAGGGACCCTTGCTGCCAGCTGGGCAGCGGCGAAGGGGTCCGACGCCGGCTACGCGGCGAGCGCGAGTTAAACGTCAGGCACCGCCTACCTAGGCGCTTTTGTAGAGGTGGAGGAGCAACCAGAAATCCTAGTCACCATCGAACTATACAACAAAAAATGCAACACTGCGACGTGCAGTAACCCACCACAGAACGAAGATTGGTCAATTTCCAGCGGCGCAAGGTTACCCAGGTTGCGTTGCGCGGCGCACCGATACAGAGCGACCGACATACCCTCACAGGTGGAACGAAGATACGAAGAACTAACAAAGGACAGCAATTTAGCTAGTTTAATACAACTCGAAACGACAGACAAAAGCAAAACAAGTGAAATAACTGGCAACCAAACAACCAGAATAGTAAAGGTGGAAATAGGACAAACGGAGACAGCCTTCAAAAAGACCTTTAAAAAGTTTTATAATGAGAAGATACACACCTTTTACATAAAAAAAGACAAAATAGAAGGTATGTTAACGGATCTTGCCAACACTGCGGACGCAGGCAAACTAATATCATATTTAACTGGAAAAAACAGCATATCGCAAGTAAAACGGGTCCCCAACAACAATTTTACGCCAAAACAGATACAGCAGATAAAACAGAAAAGAAAGAAGTGTATAATAAAGCCAAAACTGAATACACAGCCACTGATGCAGTTAATATGACAAAAGGATGGAATTGCAAATGGTATGAAAAGAAATATCGCAAAGATTACAGTTACCTTGTAAATAAGAAATCGGCTCTGCGTATGGCTGCTTTTTTGACCTTACTTTTTTAATCCCTCCATCTTTTTTTAAATGTTTTTCTACTCGAATATATTTTTACACTTTTCGACAAAAATTTTAAAATAGTAAGATTTTTTACCTATTATAAATGTAAAAATATATATATATATATATGTATATTTTTATTGGTGTTAAAGTGATCATGGGTATAATGTTGTATGGTGATAGAGGATGAAAAGTAAGTCCTATTCTTAAATTTCGATAGTTTGTTTTTTGCTTACTTGAATGATATTAAGAATATTTTAGGCTTATAGCAGTAATAATTGATATAAAGAGTGTTATGTTTTAAAATATCTATATAATAATTATTATTATGATAATAATAATAATAGAAGAGTGTTGTGAGTGTGTATATACAAATATTATAATAAGAGCAGTAATAATAATAATAATAATAATAGGAGAGTGTTGTGAGTGTTTATATACTTATAATAATACAAGTGGTTGTGAAAATGACTAAACTACAAATGGAAGCACTTAACAAAATAGCTAGAGTTCAATGAAACTGAAAAGAAGTATCCGCAATTAAGTCATCTTTTGGTCAAGGAAAAAGCAAAGTGGTTACAAACACGGTGGTGAGAGCACGCTAAGTCGTTTAAATATTCCCTCAGTCATATGACGTATAAATGTGTCAACCTGAATGTATTTAACATAGAGACTTTAAAGGTGTAGAGGGAAATGAGTATAGAGGTTGGTTTGTGGAAGTAGTCCCAAACAATATGGGTTCTTTTTGACAGAATTGTGAAGCAGAAAACTTGTTCGAGACTTAAAAGAAACAGAAGCAACAAAAGATTGATTGCAACTACAGATATTGTAGAGAAAATGATCAATAGTTGTCCCTAAACTCAGACCAATTGTCAAAGTTATTAGATAGATATCTTTTTTTGAGAGTCAAGCATTTAAGTTGTAAAAACACAACTTGGATAGAAAATATACTAGATTAGGAAGGAGATTACTTACGAGGGATAATATTGAACTTTTTTAACTAAATAAAAAACACTAAAGAAAGACTACTAACACACGCCATTTTATCTTCCTGAAAGTTTTATATATCAACAAGTTTAAAATAAAAGAATAATAGTAGAGTGAAATGGAACTAAAAAAGGAAGTGAGATTGCATTTGGATATTACTAGACACAAAAAATCAATACAAGCATTATATAGGTCTAGTTTCTGTATAGAAGCTTTTTCCGTGGACAAAAGTGATGAAAAAGAAAAAATAATCTTCAAGACTAGTATAGAAACAAGAGCAGTCATCTCAGTAACTCAAAAAGTAGCTAAAAGTATATTAAATAGATTCTCTAACACGAAATTCTGATAAGCATCTCACCGCAGTGGTAAAAACGGCTAACTGACTCCTCGACTACTTTATCTATAGATCCATGATACCACCACAGTAGTTCTTAACGTCAGCGCTATAAAAATTGAAGAAAAGTGAAGGACAAATCAGGGATATTTTTTAACGGACTTGTAGCCACCGTAGGATTCAATCAGCAACACGAAGGATTGGTTTTTGGATTATAATTGTGTAAATAATTGGGGGATATTATAGAAACTTTTAAAAAATGTATACTACGCGGTAACAAACACAAAACCGCATAAACCCGTCTATCTATACAAAAATCAAGAAAAAGATACAAGTTGTACATCGGTTTGTCGTAGTTACACCGGTTATTGAGCATCGAACAACAAGAAACCAATACCAGACAACCCGCCATCACTTCATTTCACCTCTATTTTCTAATAAACACAACCACCAGAAAAGCTCAGGCCTTCTTACGCACTTTTACATGAACTGGTGGCACTTCCTCGCACAAACGACAGTATCTAGAGTAATTATAGCTCTTTTATCCGTCACAGGCGAAAAAGTAACAGCCGGTGACGAAGAATAAAAAGCCCAAGAATCCGCTGCACTCTATAGGCTGACGAAGTTAATACAGAAAGGCTTAGATGAGGCACCGTTACCGTCCGTGGATGGAGAAAATAAGCTCGAAAACGACGCAGACAAGCTCCAGACACTTGCCGGAAGAAACCTCACAGCCATGAACAAGAAAAAGGAAGACGGAAAGTATGGCCTAAAGAAAGACGACCAGCAAAGGCGGTAAATATAACAACTGAGCAACTAAAACAAACAAAAAAAGCCGCAAACGACCTCAAAATAGCATTGAACGCAGCTGTAAAGCAGGCAAATGCTGAGCTGCGAAAAGCCCTTTACAGTGACGAAACAATACCCGGGGGTTTCCAGCCCGGCGCGGCAATATTCAAGTCCATTAGACATAAAAGCAGCAATAACCGGTGTCATTGGCCTCACAGGCGGAAACACGCATAATCCGAACACAAACACAGCACAAGGCAGCCGCTACGTCTTAGGCTATATCGGCAGCACGACCACAGGCTGCACCGGAGCAGCTAAGCAGACCTGCGTCAGCTACCACACCCACCTAAAGCACACCAAAAAAACAGAAATACCATGGGTAAAAACAGCCACTGATGCCCTTTCCAAGCTAGATAAAGTTCAAGCTCCGATACCAAAAGAAATAATGCTGCCGCAGCTCATCACTTTTAATGCCAGTGGGTGGCAGGAATACGCCCTCGAATTTGTCACAAACCAAACACCGGGTGCCCATGTAAATGTGAAAAATACATTTTCTTAAAATAATGGAATGGTGAAGCTCACCCAGGAAAAAAGTGCAGCTTTAGTGAGGAAGGCGAAAAAGCAGCAGAAGAAGCAGAAAAAGAGAACCAAGGAAAAAAGTGCTATGATCACACTAAGAAAGAGGAGTGTGAGGCTGAGAATGTCGAACTAGCGGTAGGCGTAAAAAAGCTGTTTGTGGATGGATTGAAGGAAAATGTCAGGATTCAAGTTTTCTCGTCAATAAGCAATTGGCTCTCAGCGTGGATGCTGCTTTTATGAGTTAGGTAGAATTTAGATCGGAAGTATTTTGTTTACAATAGTTGGTGTTATAATAATAATGACAAAGTGGTTTAAGAAGCGATGTGAATGGGAAAAATACATTTTTTAAAAATAATGGCAAGATGCGGTATAATAAAGCGAGGTCATCACGTTACACAAGGGAGATGATTCTGTGGATAGTGAAGGAGACACAGAATCTAGTGAACAGGTCAACTTTATTCTATAAATAATCCTGATGACAATCGGCAAAAAACGCAAAAGAAGGACAGAAAATACAAAATTAAATTACAGTATATGCGATAACGCAGCACAAAAGAAAACGAAACAAGAGAAATGATCCTCTGTCCTCCAAACAGGAGTAAAAAGTTACTCCTACAAAGATAATGATGGAGACTGTGGGTTTTATCCTGATAAAGGATCCAAATATTCAACTGCGAAACAGAATCATAAACAGATTAAGTGAATTGAGTAAGTGCAAAAAGATATTAAAGGCTTTTATTCATGAGAGATATTAATATTAGAAATATTTGTGTGAATTTTTTAATATAATCGGGAGGAAAGTTTAAAAACGACAACTACTATTGGATTACTGTGGAGAGCAGAAGAATAAGAGTAACATTTGGGAACTTGTTATGATAGAACATATATGTATAGCACTATCAGCTGTTTATAAAGTACAAAAAGTTTGTTATGACATACCACCACTTCAATCCTATAATAGAGGGAAAACATTAGCTGTATTCAAAAATCTAGTGCTCCACATTATGGCAATGGTCTAACCACATTTAATAGAGCGGAAAAAAACTGAAAGCATTCATCAAAGTTGCATATGGTCCCCAAATCACGAAATATGAAGTGTAGAAAAGGAGAATAACAATCAGCTTCCAAGGAATTCCAACGAAAAAAGCGAATACATACAAAACAAATGCATTAAATTGCAACTAAGTCTTGATGTGGCATCGTCCAGTTGGCGACAAATAGAGCAGATCAGAAGCAAAAAGATTTTACTTTTTAGGTGTGGAGACGTTTGTATTATTTTAGCAGCATAGTGGTGACAATCTAAAAAGCTCAGAGAGAAATTTAATAGATATAGAAAAAGTGAGTTAGATTCGAACTGTATTTTAGTTCGCAACCACCGTATCTTTTTGTCAATTTTCAGAGGGAATTTAAATGGCACCTTAGAAAATATGGTGTACACTACAGAAGGACAAAGAAAAATCACAATAAACAGGAAGAAGCCAATATGGGACTGCGGAAAAGCAGTCAATAATATAGTGGAAGTGTAGGAGTGCAAGATTTTGCTCGAGAGAAAGTAAATGCAAAGTAACTTCAGGTAGAAAATTGAATTTTAATTAACCATTCAAGTATCAGTCAAAAAGACTCAATTATCAATGCAAATCGAGGGTAATTAGTAACCTAAGGCAGGAAAATAAACAATTAATATACGTGTCCTTATCATGTGCTTTGACATAACAAGCCTTGTCGCCAACCGGCAATAGCTTGGCCTCTTTCAATTCTAAACTATTGAAAGATATGCAATGAACCCGTCTTACACAAAAAACTCACGACCTAGGCAGCCAAAAATCTGGCCCGATGGCTATCACAACGGCGACTATGACCCTCATATTCGCAGCCGCACTTGTATGCATTCCACTGGGGGCTGAAACGGGAAATGCCTTGAAAGCAGCGGCCTGGCAAGATATGTGCACAACGGCAGAACAATTGACGAAAGTTCCGGCTCTAGCAAAAAACAAACTTGATCAAGCACAGGCAGTGATGGCAGACTACCGGGACGCAGCAATGAGACTCGCTGCTGTGGCCACAGCCCGTGAAGACTCAGGGGACACAATCGTACTAGCATTTCTTGGATCGAAGCTACTGGAAGCAGCGGAAGAAACAGCGACAAATCTAAAGACACTGAGCACGCTATCAATTAAGGCGGCAGCAACAGCAAGTTCAGTATACGGCGGCATATCAGGTTTTTTAAACCTGCTATCGGCAGCCCACACAGGAACAACGGGTGGCTGCCTCAATGCCGCAGCGTAAGGCGACATCATGGCGGATACGACGGAGCTTGCAAGCTGCCCAATTGACAAAGAAATAGATCTAGAAAAAGACACCACGGGACTGGAAACAGTCGTCGGAGACAAGGGCTTCAAGACACTGAAAACGACAGAAGTCAAAGCACCAAGCACGTCAGACACGAAGTGCGTCCTTTTCCAAGCCGGCGGCAAGGCCAACACAAAGCTGTTTCAGAAAGCAGAAACTTTCCTGATAGCGGGTGGGACACTGAAAGTCAATAGCGCCGGACCCACCATGACCACAGCACACGGGGTCGCGCTGGCAGCAGAGCAGTCAACAGCAGGAGGCAAGTTAATAACACAAGCACACGCAGCAATAAAGGAACTACTAAGCCAAGCAGAAACCGCACCAGCGAGCGCAGCCAAAACTAAGGTCAAAGCACTAGCAGCCGATTCGAATTTTGCCAAGGCCGTAGTAAATAAGCTGAAGCTAATAGGTATGGAAGGGTCGGGAAACACGCTCGAACACTACGCCAAAGCCAAATTTAAAAACTTTCTGGCCGATGGCGGCGAAAACTTCGATTCCAAATGGCGAGCCCTTATCAACACGCCAATATACGATGGAAAAAGCGAAAAAATAAAAACAGAAAAAGCGTCGTCTATTGCCTCGACAAAAGAGCTAATCCAATCGGTGTTGTACTACCAGATAGACGTAAAGACAAAATTTAAGTGTGTCAAAGAGGAGCTCGAACAGACGAAAAACGATTGCGAAAAGAAGCCACAGAAACCAGAATGAGACGACCAAGAACAGGGAGAATGCGGCAGAACCGAGGGTTGTGAATGGAATAAGACAGAAGGAAAATGCAAGATCACTGAAGCAGCACAAAAAGTGGCAGAAAAAGCAGAACGAAAAATAAGGAAATATAGAAAAAAACACAAAACACAAAAAACAGATGGAGAAACTCTGTAATGGTCAAGAATACTCTTTTTCTCGCAATATTTCTTCTAGCATGACACTTTTAAGAACTGTTGATAAAGGATTTTGCTCCATTTTATTAAATTTATGAAATTTTATATTTTTAGAGAATTTGCTAAGCTTTGCTACAATTTGATATACTTTAATACTTTGTGGAAAAAACGTTACAAAATATAGTAAAATTTGAATGATAGTGGACAACGGGTGCAAAGTAACATGGCGATACGGATAAAAGGAAATATGGGATCTTGGTAATAAAATTCGTTTTATTTTATATTTTGTTTATTTTACGCATATTTGTTTTCATATACAAAAGTTATAATAATAATGATAGGAGTGTGTTGTCAATGTTAGTTTATACTAATATTATAATAAGAGTTGTAAGGACAGAGTATGGAGTCAAAATATAGGCATTTTCTCCAATTCTAAGGGTAGTAAGCAAAGAAAAATCGAATATGTACGGTTTCAAACACAAACATGAAGATTGAACTAATGATAAACAAGTAAATTATGGAGTGGATATGAGAGAGACAAAGAGTATAGTGTACAAGGGAAGTGGGGTGCTATATCATCTACAGAAGCAGTGACAGAAGATAAAGATGAAGAAAAGAAAATGCGAAATGAAACAATAGAATAGCCGTGAAATGACAGTAAAAAGTAGATAATACAGTCAAAAGGATCAGGCACAAGATATTAGATAAACAGCCTACGACGCGGTTAAAACCAGAACAAAACTTGAAAGAGGTGCCTGCAAAATAACACCAAGCAGTGAATTCTGCGGCAGCATCCTTTATTTCCCTAACTTTTTTCACAAACACCAAGCTAACATACCAGCGACAATAGAAACAATAGCTGAAGAAATTCTCGCCGTCAACCTGTCGCTAAGCGACGAAACAACGTTACAGATCAGTCAAAAATGACCTAGCTGGTCTCGAAAAAGCATGGGATTTCTGGAGAACTTCTATTAGCGGCAGCCCTAAAGATAACATCAAGCAAAGACTGGCAGCTTTCTCTGTACTGAAAAGTACGGCAATGGCGAGAATTTTAAGGCAATAGCGAAAAAAGAGGCAATCAACTCTGAACTATCTAAGGCCTTGCTCGCACTTTACGACCAGCGAGCACAGGCCACAACCCGCAGTCACATACTAGGGGAAAAACTTGAACTCCTCAACACCACGGCGACCACTCTGTTGTGGGAAATAGCTGAAAGCAAATAGGAAGCAGAAAACAAAGCGGCGCAAGTAGCGAACTCAATAACAGCAAATGTAGCAGAACAAGCAGCCAAAACAGGAACAGGGGAGAATAAAGAGACAACGACATCTAATTCAGCTTTCACAGGTAAAGAACAGAAAGAATGCAAAGATGGATGCAAATGGGATGGATAAACTTATAAAGATTCCAGTTTTAATTAAAATAAAAAAATCTCTGATGTCTGCTGATCTTTATGAGTTTGGGAGTATGTAGCACTCTCAAATTATAATTGTTTTGCTTGATCTTATAAAATTTTTAAAATTTCTATTTTGAGAGAATTTACGAAGTTTTATTAAATTTGATATATTTAACATCTTTTTAGTAGCATATGAAAATTAGTAAATTTTCTTAAAAATTAAAACTTGCATGAAAGTGAACAGTAGGTACAAAGAAGTAGGGTGATGAATTATTAAAAATAAATACCATTTTAACTTAGTCTATTTTGTTTATTTTATGAATAATAGGTAGGTGTATAATTAAAATAGTAAAGATAATAATAGTAATGATAGGAGAGTGTTGTGAGAGTGTGTATATACTAATATTGTAATGAGGGCGATGCAGAGTCCGAAATGACAGTCAAAGGTCTGTAGAGATAAGCAGTTAGTTTTAATTGAGGGACAAAGAAGTGTATAAAAATAAATAGATGATTAATGTTGACGGATATGTGGAGTAGAAAAGCTATAGTCGGTTAAAAAACAAGCGAAAAAGTGAAAGAAAATACTGATAGTTAGGTCACAGGAGTTGCTGACGCTACAAAGACCAAAAAGACTCATAATAGCCATTTAAGGCATCTTTACGAAAAAAAGAAAATAGAAACACTTATTCAAAATTCTGGTTGGCGTATCGTAACACACTGCTCACAAATAATTAAGAAGTATTAAAACTGTCCTTTTTCATGCGAATAAAAGCACAACAAGAGCTAAGAAGTCAGCGTAAACTAAAAATAGATGCAATTAACGGTAATATCAAACCACAAACGAGACACGAAGTGGCTTTTGTATATATATATGAGCCCACTTTTAATGTCTTGTAAAGCTTCTAACCGATTTTTAGCCGAATAATTGATTTGCTTCAATAAATATGGAGAAGACCAATATTTGTATTTATGACTAGATTTAAATCGAAGGTCTGCGCCAAAAGGCGATGACACCAAACAAAAATAAGACAGAAAAGTGTAAAATCTAGCTTTAAATAAAAAACCAACCACATCTTCCTCAAATCCAATGTTTTCCCGCACATTTAACTTAAAAAGCACATTAGTCGAACAAGTCTTTAGGTTTTTACAACTAGAGACTACTTTTAAAACCACAATTCTAACCAACGTACAACTGAACCACTTAAAAAACTACATGGCCATCGATAAAACATTGCAAGAGACGGTGTCACTTGTAATCCTGATGCCGGAACTGCCGAGCTGCGTGGAACCTCCACAGAAATTACCGCACACGAAGCAGACTGACTACTACAGCGAAACTAACCGTAAGATGATAAAAATGGCACAACTTTTTTTCAAAAAATAGCTTCAAATAATGGTAACTAGGGAGATGAAACTCTTCAAACCGCTTTTTGAATTGAAACATACATAACAGTTGCAACACAGCCTGAAAAATTTGTAGAAAAAAGAGATTTATTATAAGGCAGCCGTAATTCTTTGCGCAAAACTATATGCTTACAGAGCTTCAACAAACATGCAATACAAGGAACACCTCCACCATTCCGATTCGAAATTACATTAAGGAGAAGCAATGAAGGTAACTAGCGACTTCCTCGCAGCTAGCAAGCTATTCTTACTAATGGTTCTGCCTAGAAGTGCACGGGCAGCAGACGGTGAAGCACTGAAAACGGAAAAAAAGGCGGCGATATGTGCGCTGAATACGGAACTAGCCAAGCTACCGAAACAAGTTGCGGCTGCTCTCACTAATCTGCTCTTGAGAGAAAAAAAGATGCAAGAAGAAGAGTTAAAGCTTCAAATATACGTACAGCAAAATCTTGAATCCAGAAAGATGATGCTTCCACTTCTAGCAGCGTTCGCAGACAAAAGACGATCACAAATAGCTGACCTTGGCAACATTGCGACGGCAGCTTTGAAAATAGCGGGGACGTCAGCATTCCTAAACGGTCATCTGTCGGAATTTATGACAATCGCAGCACAAAGCGGCAACAACGGGCAAGATAACGTTGGATGCATTGCGAAAGACGGCACCAATACCATCGACGCTGTCGCAGGCCTTGGCAGCTGCGGCCTAACCCAGGAGACAATAGACGGGACGGGCTCAGGCAAGCAGACGCTCATCACAGCGACGGGCTTTGCAGGTCTGGGGAACTCCAAAGGCAGAACAGGAGCGACTGCCTCAACAACAAAGTGCGCCCTGTTCGACGCTGACAACGCAGATGGCATGGCCAACAGCGCTCAAACAAAACGAAACCTAGCTTGTGCAGCAGGATACCTGACTGTGACAACCAACAGGGCAACAGCGACCTACAAAGACCTAACAGGGTGGTCCTCGACCAACACCAAAGACGCCCCAGAACCGTACACAAAGCATTACCACGCTGTCAACGAACCGACCGCGGAGCAACTGTACGCGGAAGAGCGGCCAACTGACCTAACTCTCAGCGAAGTCCAGGAATCGGCGCAAGCACGGAGACTATACCACATGCTAACCACAGGCGAAACAACCGAATACAAAGAAAAAACAGATGCAGGAGCAGCTATCAGAGAGTTTCCCCCCACTGGCGCGGCCATTATGGCCATCACTCTTCCGCTCCTGAGATGCTATCGGTCTGGCGACTGTGGCAGAGTCTCCCTTTTTTTTTATTCAGCCTAACACACTCTCTATAATTTTTTGTTGTAGCTCCGCAGTTGAACGGAATACAGCAGATGGGGCGAGAAGCCCCCCACTCCGGACTCTCCAAAAGATGTCAATTAGCAATCCTTTTGTTTTGATTTTTGTTATTCGTTTATTATTCTCTTCCCCTTTTTCTGTTTCTGTTGCTTGTTGATTGCATACCCCTCTCTGTCTCTGAAGGTGTCTGGACTATTCCTGCATCCGGTGCTTTTCCTGCTAGCTCCACACTCGGCAATAAGGGGGGAAGTTGCAGAAGGGAGAGTGGGTTGTATGACTGATACATTAGGGGAGGACTTAACCTGCGGCTGGCTCCGTCCAACCGCAGTGAGAAATTGCGCCAGCCTTTTGGAGAAACATACATTCTGCACACACACACACCTTCCACCGCAAACCTGACACGTAATTCCTTCAAACCGGGACAGCTCATCAAGTGCAGCGACGTTTCTTTGCAGTCGCCGCGTTGGCTGGTAACAGCGCGCTCTACCTTCATACTGTGCATTGATGTAGGGTGAGGCCAGTTTTGCCAGCACACTGCCTTCCGCATGTCAGGCACACCAACATGGATGTGTTTGTATCACCTTTATGGAAAGCCTTACAGTGTCGGATGAGGGAGTCCCTGCAACTGAGCACTTTTTGGCGCACACCACACTGCACCTCGCCTTTTCCCGGGGCGTCGACGTTTCCCTCACGGGCACGCTGGGAATTGCACCACCACCACAGTACCGTCCTCCGTCACTATGCTTTTATGTTCGAATTTCTTGTGTAGTGACAGGGAAGAGCGTGTACCGAAGCTCGCCTCGCACAGGTCACATTGAAACGGCAGCTTCCGTGTATCCTGAGAGGCTGGCGCTGCTGGGACGCTACCATCTCCTTGCAATGAGTCCTCGTTCTCTCGCCCCCTTTTCACGCGGCAACTACCGCTGCCTATGCCATGTATTGTTCTAAGGTGGTGTAATAGTCGGCCTGGCACTGCGAATTTGGAGGCACAGAGGGTACAATGAAGCACCTGCGGTCTCATCGGGACTCGTGTGCTTCGATGGTAGAGGAACGCCACCACTGGAGGGGGCTCCGGGGGGATATCCACTGCAGGTGTTGCATCACCGTATTTGATCCTCCGGAGGGCATCAGCTCGCACAAAGCCGTGTTTGTTTACCATGTGCGTTACAGCACTCGAGCGGCATTGGTATGTGGCATCACATTCCGTACATTTGGTCGGTTCGGAGGTTCTCTGAAGAGTGCGTGTCACAACAGTTGGGGCTGTTTGTATTGTTGGTCCTATCGCTGCATGTTGCGGGTTACACCATCGGCACTGTGGAGGCACACTCGGGTTGATCTTTCGCAACATCCATCCATAGTGCCTTGAAGACCCAACCCGAAAGCGTGCCAGTGCCGTTTCTTCTTCCCTCGTTAGTTCTTCTTTATGTTTTGTTGGAAAGTGGTTGCCCGTGATACCAAACCTATGAGTGTTCTCATGGACTTTTTCCGACCTAAGCACTCGCTTCGCATAAGCAATGATGTCGGGGAGTTGGAACCGAAAGGGTTTGAATTTTCTTCGTGCTTTCGTGGGAGTTTCCCCCCACTGGCGCGGCCATCAGCCATCACCGTAGAGCCAAACACAAATTGCAGTCGGATGCGCACCTTCCTTCTCTGAACTTGAAGCAGAAGCCTCCATAGTCGTCTCAGAATTGGGTCCGTTACGGCTAGGGGGCCTGTCTGCAGTGCTGTTAACATTGACAGCGAGTCAGAGAAGATGAACAACCTGCTCGGTGTGCTTCTGTATGCCGGAAGCCATTTCAGCAGCCGTTACAGTTCTATCTCTAATGCTACGCATTCCGCTCTGTAACTGCATGAGAGTTCCCCTGCTCCGGTTTTGGGTGCGCAAATCAGCGTGTTGTTTCTATAGAGCAGGGCAGCTGCTCCGGACTTCTCACCGAGGGACACGGATCCATCAGTCCACAATTCGTAGTGCTCTCGCCGCGGTGGCTCCTTCCCCCTCCGTGCAAAATGCCGTGCAATCCACTTTTCGGAAGCCTCCCTTTTGACATCGTCAGGGTCATCAGCGCACACAGGCTTTATCTGCGTGTGAAACGAAAGGGTGTCTCTAGTGGGTGCTCGCGTGGCTCAATGCGGAGGTGGGGGTAGGACCGCATGATGCGGGAATGTAGGGCTCTGACTGGATGTTTGCTGTGGTATACTTCTTCAGCACTGCGCCGCAAACATCCGCCTCGTGACTCACACATCAGCATGAATTTCATGCTGCGCACAAGAGTGGCCGTCTTGAGTGGCAGGAGGTTTGCTTCCAGCAGAGAGTCCTCTTTGCGCGTCCCATGCGGTATGCCAGCTATGATGCGACTACCCTTGTGTTGTGCTGCTGCAAGGAGGTCGCGACTTCGTTCCGAAGCGTCCCAGTACCATACCTCAATGCCATACATGGTGTGTGCCTGTACGAGTGCTAGATAAAAAGCTCTCAGTACTTGTCGTCTTGGCCCCCATGTAGAAGCTGAGATGGCTGCTATCTGCAGTAGTCGGAAGTCCATCTTGCGTCTCGTTTCGGCTGCATGTGTTGCCATCCCCTGCAGACACTGGAATGTTACTCCTAGAAGCTTCGGTGTCCTGTCAGCTCCTATTCTTTCGCCGTCCAGTTGTGATGTAAGGGGGTGGCGCTCTATACACCCGAAGAGTGTGCCGTTGACAGACATGAAGTACTCTTTTGACCACTGTAACACCACGTTGAGGCCGCACTGTAGTGTGTGGTTGATGACATCCCCCTCTCTGTGCGCCTAGCAAGTAGCGTCAGGTCGTCTGCAAAGAATCTGTGCTGCAGTAACGGCACTTCTGCAAGGCGTTGGCTCAACGAGTTCATGACAATAATGAACATGATTGGGCCAAGGACAGTTCCCTGTGGCACTCCTCGCTCAAATGTTCTGCTTCTGGAAAGCTTCTCCTTGAATCTCACTCTGCCAGTTCGGTTACTCAGAAATGATACGCACCACTTCACAATGTGGGGTGATACCTTCATTCTGTGCATTTCCCTCGCAATTTTGTCGTGGTCTACTGTATCAATTGCCTTCTCGTAGTACATTGAATGTGGCGGCCGCAAACACCGTTGGAACAGAAAGGGTTTGAATTCAAACCCTGCAGGAGTTGTTCGAGTGTTGAGCATCCGGGGCGAAAGCCTGATTGCTGCGGCGTCAGCTGGGACTCAACAGTGTCTCTAAGCCTCGCGGCAATTATGCGCTCCATGACTTTGCAGAGACAGCTCGTGAGCGTCACAGGCCTGTAAGAATCGAGGTCCTCCGCCTTTTTTCCGGCCTTCAGGATGGGGATGATAACACCAGTCTTCCATGCAGGCGGCACGACTCCCGTTCGTAGGCTCTCATTGAATAGCCTCAGAACAACATTCAGCGCTGTTCTACCGAGATGTTGCAGTGCCTCGTTGTATAAGCAATCAGGTCCGGCTGCGGATCCACTCGGTAGCAGTTTGATCGATCTCCGTAGTTCAGCCATCGTGATGGGACTGAACTCACTCTCTGTCGTCTTTATGGGTGCTGGTGGGTGTGAGTCGGGATGCCTTCTTGCGCGGGACGAGTACAGTTTACTGAACCTCTCAGCTTGACAGTAGTCCGTGATGGCCGCGTTATCAACAAGTACAGCCGGTGTGGTTAGTGGTCGTGGCGCATATACCTTCTTGACAATGTGCCAACTGCAGCGGTCTGACACCGCAAGTCTGGAGCATAGCGTGCTCCATCTCTTTTTTATGGTACGGTCCAGGATCTGCTTACGCGTGGCTACCAACTTTTCCCTTCTGTGGGAGGGTTCGCATCCAGCAATCTCTTCATCGAGTTTCGCGAGCACAGGTGTCCAATGTGGTGGCGTTGCTCTGCAGCCACGGGGGACGGAGATCTTTCTGTTCCAGGGTGTTGACGTTCTTCTCTCTACCAATTTTCCTGCAGAGCTCGTCAACCTTGAGACGGAAATTCCTCCAGTCAGCTTTTAGTCATGCGTACATGGGCTTTCGAAGCCGCGGGCAACTCAGTGCATCTGTGCCGTCTCCAACGATAACGTCGAAAAATATGTGATGGTGATCGCTATCGGGAGAATACAGCGATGTCCACGTGTACACTGTACAATTCCTTGACAGTGTCACATCAGGGGTGGACTCCCCGTGGTGGCGCGCGTACCTGGTGCACTCACCAGTGTTACAGACCAGAAACTGGTTGTCAATGCACCACTGTGTGAGGGTTTCACCCTTGGTATTTGGTGGGTTCGCGCGATCCTATGCCAACGCGTGTGCGTTAGCGTCTGCACCGATGAGCTGGGCACCGTCAGTCGTCAGAAGCGTATCTAGGTCAGTTGCCGTGAAGGTGTGTTTTGGTGGGATGTATGCCGACGTGACAGTCAGCGCCGTTCCACGTGCAAGGTGAATTGTTGCATGCACTTGTTCAATGCGACCAACAACGGCCATACCGGTCTCGACTGGTAGGTCCTCCCTCACTAGTATTGATACACCACCTCATTTGCAGTTACGAGCTATTCAGTGATGTTGGTAGCCAGCAACGCTAAAGCAAGCCGCCTCTCCAGGCGTCATCCTTGTCTCGCTCAACAGACAAAAGGCGATCCGCTCATCAACAAGGGTTTTGTGGAGTGCTAATCTCTTTCCTTTATATAGCCCTGCGCAGTTCCACTGCATCCCGCGCAACGACGGGCCGGGATTCTTTTCCACATCACCGGACAGCAGCATCTTAGTGCGGATGATACTGCTGATGGCACGCTGGCACGTGCCCAGGGACTGACAAATGAAAAACGGTGTCCCAGAAAGACGCTGCTGATCCCTGTACTGTATGATGCCGTAGCCGGAGCAAAGAACTGTTCCAAACGAGAGGAACAATGACGTTCCGTCTTGGCTTCCCCCGATGATACGGTGTACTGGACCCTGGCACCACGTTGAGGTGGCCGGCATCGCCAGGGTATAAAGTTAAATCCAGACCTCGTCGAAAGACAAAGAAGAACCATCAACCAAGATTAGCAGCACACATTTACACAGAAATTGCCAATTTCGAACGTCTGAGGAACTCAGTATCACCACTCCACTGACAAAACACAAACACTGACGCCGGCACAGGCAAAAAAAAGCAACTAGTGCTGCTAATAACAACAAGAAGCAGCTAACTACATGCGCCGGGATAGAAAAAGCAGCTGACTGCAGAAAGAATGGAAACTGCAAATGGGAAGGCGGTGAAGCCAAAGAAGGAAACCACTGCAAATTGAATGCGACAGCAATAGAACTGCAGCACCAGAAGATCCTAATTGTGACCAGTATACGGACCCAGAAAAATGTTCCAGGGCACCAGGAAAACCGAAGGAAGGAAAGAAATCTGTTTGTGGATGGATTGATTTCATTGAAGGCCAGGAAAAAGTTTAAACAAAATGCCGTCATCTCAGTTTTCTTGTCAATAAGCAAATTTGTTTTTATGGCTGATGAAAATTTTCTATTTTGAAATAATTTTCTAATATTTTCTAACATTTGATATATTTTAACATTTTTTAATGAAACTGTGCAAAATTGTTATATTTTTTAAAACTGCCGTTATAAAATTTTGCTATTTTATTTTGACAAGAATATTATTAAAGGAAAGACAGAGACGGAGAGGAAAAGGGAGATGAACTGATATAAAGAAGAAGTTGAGGTTCAAAGAATTCAAAAGGGTCACTTCCAATTTTCTCTGAGAAACTTTTTTGGTAATAAATATTCTCGTTCTAGTGGCTAGATAAAGGGAAATATGCAAAGTAGAACGCAACTAGTAAACAGAGTACAATTTGACTAAAAACGCGTTTCTAACCTGAAATAAGTGCCGAGAGAACGAAGACACTAAAGAAAGTTGATGATCAGAGTGAAAAAAGCAGAAATTTAAGGATTATCGCTTAGAAAGATAGTGCAGTATCACTGAGCCTTAATGGTGCCTACAACAAGGTGGATTGGAAACGTTATTAAGTAGAAGCAAACATTTTGTTGTTCTAGGATGATAACCGGTGGAGGTCTAAAAGGTGAGGCTAAATAGCATACTTAGTATATTGAAAAAACAAATTATAAGCGATATCTCAACTGCATCACAGCTTGCTTTATTGTTCGGTGGAAAGACGACCAATAAAACCACAATCCAGTGGACGGGGCAAGTGCATTTAGAGTAAAAATTGATGACACAAAAATTGTAACATCAATGCCACAAAGAGCACCTGACGCAACCAAAGAAATTAATGTCGACTTATGGTGCACAACTTGGCGCTAAGAAAAGGAGGAAAAGTAGCACGATACCGCCACAAAAGGGGCAGAATAATAGGAAAGAAACAGTCAAAAGAAACTGCTAATAAAAAGAAAACAACCAAGGCTATTTTGCACAGCAATGGACGCACATCACTGATAAAGTTATATTAAACGTTGTTTATGATACAAAAGCATTATAATATTAGCACAATAGGGAGAAAGTAGCCGACTTTAGATCACAATACCAGCTTTGAAATCGCATGAAACGCGATATTGCAGCGATAAGTTATATGAAAGAGTAAAATTCAAGCATGGATGGCGTTGGAAATGACCGTTGAGTAACAAAATGTGGTCTATATACAGCGGATATCAATTCATACGGCTTATAATCTCATAAGAACCAGAAAATCTCTCAGAAGAGGCCGAAGCAGATCAGTAACAAGACCTAAATAAAACATCCAACAAAGAACCGCCTAAAGAAGAATATCTAACGCTAACATGCTAAATAAGCAAAACACCAACCCAAGAAATTTACAAACAACGCCTTAACACACTCCCCAAACCCCGCCCAGTTTCCCGCTCCAAAGTTCTATGGCATTTCAAACAAGGAACTTCAGCTTTCTAATGCGGTTTTTCGTCATAGCCGTTCTCGCAATTGCGATGCCGCGACAAACAACCTGCGCTATCGGCGGACACAGCAACCAAGCGCAAAAGCTACCATCTGCGGCATAATTGAATTAGCTGGCGATCGCTCAACAGTAGGAAAACAACCGACCGCACTAGACGAAGCATTAGATGAACTGCCGGAACTGAATATGACCCTAGCGCAGCCAGCCTGGCTAGACTTGTTCCGAGACAAAGACAAGCCAGAGACGCCCAAGGACTTCAAAGAAGACCGCTTGTTGGGTTTGAAAAAAACAGGCGGTAAAAAAAAACCGCACAAGCCGACGAGATCAAACTGCAAGCTGAAAAAGAGGCGCCGGCGGGCGATTTTCTGGATGAAAAGGATATTCAGGCGACCATCAACAAAGCTGTCTGAGTAACCGCCGAAGTGAGGAAGCTGTGCAACAAACCAGCGCCGTCAGTGCTGTCAGCTGCGAAACTAGAAGCCAGAATCTCAGTATTCACCAGCCTACTCAAGCGAACAACCACGGGATCATTTTTCGGTGCACACGAAAGCGCCTGCAGCGGGACCACAACCGGCGCCTGCGTCGCATACTCGACAATAACTGATGCCAGCGGCGACCCATTGACAGACATTAACTGGCTCAAGGAACTTCATGAACTAGGGACCAAA
Organism: Trypanosoma evansi; assembly: GCA_917563935.1. NCBI lineage: Eukaryota > Euglenozoa > Kinetoplastea > Trypanosomatida > Trypanosomatidae > Trypanosoma > Trypanosoma evansi. The sequence continues at coordinate 2,810,932 of OU830660.1, read as the reverse complement.
CTAACCAAACACGAAGAAGCAGTTGCAATGCATAAGACGGCAGTAGCTCAGATAAAAGCGTTAACACAACTAGCAAAGCGGTTAATTTATGAGGAAGACGAACCAGAAATTACAGAAGCTGCATCAGCACCGATAGGAGCGCGGAGCAACGATAAAGAAATTGAAGCGAAAGTACAAGACAAAAAGAAAGAATGTGAAGCGATAAAAAAAGAAGAAAGAGTGCACAGAGAATGAAAACTGCAAATGTGGGAAGGCGGTGAAGACCGGAGCAAAGCAACAGAAAATGGTGTCCCTGCAACACAAACTCAAACTGTAGGAGGCGCAGGGAGAAATAGAGAAATGCAAAGGAAAAGAAGAGAAAGAATGCAGAGATGGTTGCAAATGGGAGGGTGAAAGTTGCGAAGATTCTAGTCTTTTTGTAAATAAGAGCTTTTCTTGTGAGTTTAGTCTGCTTTCTTGGGGTTAGTAGGATTCTAGCATTCCAAGGATATTTTCTCTATTTCATTGAATTTATGAAACTTATGAAATTTGCTATCATGAAGTAGTGTGGTAATAAATATGAAAAATGAATGTTATTTTAATTTTGTTTCATTTTTTGTTTTTTGGATATTAGTTAATTTTTGACTGTAATAGTAATGATAATGATTATGATAGAAGAGTGTTGTGAGTGTGTATATACTAATATTATAATAAAGGTTATTGTGAAAGATGAATGAAAATCCCGAATAAACGAGGGAAATGGTCGGTGTCGGATCGTGTTAATGTAGTCCTCCATAACGCAGAGAAAATAGCACAAATGGAGAAATCACGAAGAGCAGCAACGGAAAATGACGCGGGNGAAATTATACTCCGTATTTCGCTTGCAAATGGAGTCTTTCTTGCAAAAATAACTCCAGTTTTGAATCTTAAAGTACAGAAGCATGCGTCAATAACGCAGAAGCGCATACGAGGGACATTTTATAATTAAGGGCAGACTCCAAAGGAAGGAGACACCGAGCAAGGCAAAAACGCAGTGAAAAAACTACTAGGCAGCGATGAGGGAAAAACACTTGACAAGTTTTTAAGCGCCCTAGAAACAGCCGACCTGCAGCTAAGCCAAGACAAAGGAGCAAGCAAAACAAGTATCAAAGCAGCGGCTGAAAGCGACGACTATGGCTTGGCACTGGCTCATTTCTCAGGCCAGGCACTCAAGAGAACAGAAGAAGCAGCCAAATCAGTAACAAAAGCAACCCAAGTAAAGGAAGAGGATTGCACAGGTAAGAAGGGAACTGAATGCAAAGGGGAATGCGAGCTGGATGGGGAAATTTGCAAACCCAAAAAGAAAGGGGATGGAGAAAACAAAGAAAAAACCGGAACCACAAACACCACAGGAAGCAATTCTTTTGTGATAAAAGCTCCTCTTTTTCTTGCACTTTTTCTTCGAGCATAACACTTTTAAGAATTATCGGTAAAAGATATTTGCACAATTTTATGGGTTTATAAAATTTTGTTATTTTTAAAGAACTCACTAAACTTTAATATATTTTAACACTTTCTTGATGGAAATGTGAAAGTTAGTGAAAATTTTAAAATTTAAAATTTTAAATTATAGTTACCTATTGGCGTAAAGTGGTAGTGTGGTCAGACATGAAAATGAATGATATTCTAAAATTTTTCCATCCCGGTCTATCTTCTTATTTTGATTATATATGAATATTAGTTTTTGCTATAATTATTTTTATCATAATAGGAGAGTGTTGTGAGTGTGTATATACGAATATTATTAATGAGGTTTGTAGTGTCGACTGAATGAAAGGACAGAAGAGAACTACTTAAAACAATAAAGGTATTCAGTGAGAGGAAGTAAGTAAGAAAAAATAAGATGAACATGCGAAGTTTCAAACACAAATATAAAGATGAGCATCATCATACACAGAGAGATGATTGACGGGGAAATGAGAAGAGGACTGAGTGTATCGCATATTCCAAATTCAATTGTTTTATTATTAGAAAGAGGGTTAACGGGAAAAATTACTATAAAACGTTAAATAATATGCTGAGTACGCTATCTGCACACCAACGTACACCGAAAAATGATACATCAATAAATTTTACCCGTACTTCAGACAAAAATAAATAGATGTAACTGCAGAGATTATGGTAAGAGTATATTTTAAAAATCTAATGGAAATTCTAATGTAAAGACGTTGAGGAGCCTTCTCCACATAGAATAATCTTTTTGTTCACTGATAAAATACAGAGGATAGAGTAACGTTTTATAGCTAAAAGGGGTAAGGTGTATCAGTAGCACGTACACAAACACAAAATTATAACCACCCACAAGGCCCTGCAATCCTGAAACAGCAGATAATGATTTCTCATTGAACAATACCTTTTTTAAATGAAGAGAAAAATAGAAACTAAGAACTAGATACAGGAGATAAACACGTCTTACGAAAGTCGACAAGAAATACAGGATAGCAGCGTCCCCCTTGACAGGAGAAATCAGCCAGTGCATCGCAAAGCAAAGAACACAGTGCATCAGGAAGGTACGAAAGGTGCCAATGCTCAAGCAAGCGGCTACGATAGCTTTGATACTAACACAGGGACTTGTGCAGGCAGCCCCCATAACGACGCCGGACCCACTGATAGCGAAGGTAACAGCCCTCTCCAAGGAACAGTATTACCTAGCAGATGTCAAAAGTCAGCTACAACAGAGCGTGTCTAGGAGGTAACAGGAAAGGCGGGAACTGGAATCAGCAGCCACAAAGTTCAAGCTAGCAGCACAGGCATCACCACAAGCCGAAAAACGATGCCACTACGGCGCTCTGGAAGCGTACATACGCCACATGGTAAGCCAAAATCAGCAAGCAGCTGACAGAGCCGATGACAATGCTTTAGCCGCTGAAGAGCAACTGGCGGTCCACATAGGCAAGCTAGAAACGGCACAGACAATCTCGACCACAAACAGAATAGAAGGGTTCAACAGCGGCCCAACTGGACGCGATACCGTCAATAAAACTAACAGAAGACACGGCTCTTCAATCCAGTTTATTCGACGACTGGCTGAAGATTTCGAACACTGCCAGCTGCACTGTGGACGGCAACTACGCAAAAACATTCGCAGCCGCCGCTAACGCGTGCGTACTAGACAACAACGAAGCCCTCAGCGGGAGCCCAACCCAAACAAACCTAAAGGAGGAGCTACAGACGTACTAACTTTTTGGCAGCGACGACCAGACAAAACCCGCCCCGGCAACCAGACGCGAATGAACCGTTAGGAAGCGCAAAGCGGATAAAGCACACGCTTTCCCATGCGCTAAAAACATATAAAGCTTCCGTGGGGAGCACAGCTGCGATTTCCGGCCAGGTACTTAAGCAGAGCAACCTCGTGCTTAACTACCTAAGGAACTGCATGCCAAAGTACTCCAACATCAAAAAGCCTGAAGATGCAACAGAGGCGAAGGCTTTAATAGAATTTGTGGATAAAACATACGGAGAAAGCAACGAAAAGTTCAAAGAAATGTTCGTCACTCCACTCACGACAGCCAAGGCAACAATTCGCTTGAATGAAAAAACAAAGCCGAAAAAAATCGTGAACATGGTGTCAGTGGAAGATAGAGCCGCAGTAATGAGCCATGCTGAAGGTGTGAGAAACGCCAAGGAACTTGAAGCCGAAAAGAAGAATACAGTAGCCACTCCAGCAACAGATCTGGCCAAAAAGGCAATAGATTGCAAAGGCGAAACAGACGAAACTAAATGCAACAATAAGGATGGTTGTGAATTCAAAGATGGGGAGTGCAAAGCTAAAGTGACAACAGCAACAGGGACAGATGGAAAAACAACAAACACCACAGGAAGCAATTCTTTTTTCATTAAAACTTCCCCTCTTTTTCTTGCATTTTTGCTTCTATAATTAATTGTTAAAGGGTTTTCGCTCAAATTTATAAATTTATAAAACTTGCTATTTTGAGAAAAATTGGTACACCTATTGTAACACGATATATTTTAAGGATTTTTGACGAAAGGTTCAAAACTATTAAGAATTATAGTATAATGTGTATCACGGTAGCATATGTGTACAAGGTATTATAGTTCTAGGGTATGAAAATTGATTTCTATTCTCATTTGGTTTATCTTGTTTATATTATGGATATTGGTTAGTTTATAATAATAACAATTTTAGTAGTGTGTTGTGAGTGTGTATATACGAATATTATAATAAGGGTGGTGGTTATACAAACCTAAAAGTTAAGAAAAATAGAATCACTTCAAACAATTGTATAGGCACAATGTGAATACGAGAGGGAGTGAGCAATGGAAGGGGAGAGGAAAGGAAATCGTGTATTTTCAGTGCCAAACTCAAAAACGTCGCCAGTCATAGACTTACACATTGGGATAAAGATAATAAAGAAAAGGGAGTGGCATTTTTCAGTGTATATGTTGATAAGGTAGACATTTTCTCTGCAATGAGAGTAAAAGAAAGCTAAAAGAAAGGAAATAGTTTCGAGGGAAATAAATGGATGAGCTAGACCACGGTGCAAACGCACATGATACAGGAGGCGCAAACATCGATATCAATTATTTTGCTTACAAGTAGAGAGATGGACATGCAGAGAAAAAATAGTTGGAACTGTAGTTTTTTGTCTGATGATGCAACACAACGTAAAATGTTGAGAACAGGGTGCAGCAATTGTTGGGTGGATGTGGAATATTTAGTGTCGCAAGGAATAAAGAAGTGGGGCACAGGGAGAGAGAGAGTAGAGCTTATTTTGAACTTAATACGGAACCTAATTAAATACTATCAGCTATTATCACTGGAGGATTTCCGTTTTCATTTGAATGTAAAACCTTGACAAAACAACCACACCAGAGCTTTATAGGGGGAAAATGTATCAAGGCAATTTTGTAGCAAAAAAAAACCACAACCTTCATACACGAACCGAATTGTGCGGCAATACTTTTTTTTTTAAATTTTCTTCGTGCCTTCGTGAGAGTTTCCCCCCACTGGCGCGGCCATCAGCCATCACCGTAGAGCCCTGAGATGCTATCGGTCTGGCAACTGTGGCAGAGTCTCCCTTTTTTTATTCAGCCTAACACACTCTCTATAATTTTTGTTGTAGCTCCGCAGTTGAACGGAATACAGCAGATGGGGCGAGAAGCCACCCACCACAGACTCTCCCAAAGATGTCAATTAGCAATCCTTTTGTTTTGATTTTTGTTATTCGTTTATTATTCTCTTCCACCCCCTTCTGTTTCTGTTGCTTGTTGACTGCATACCCCCTCTGTCTCTGAGGGTGTCTGGACTATTCCTGCATCCGGTGCTTTTCCTGCTACCTCCACACTCGGCAATAAGGGGAATAGTTGCAGAAGGGAGAGTGGGTTGTATGACTGTTACATTAGGTGAGGACTTCACCTGCGGCCGGCTCCGTTCAACCGCAATGAGAAATTGCGCCAGCCTTTTGGAGAAGCATACATCCTGCACACACACACCTTCTACCGCAAACCTGACACGTAATTCCTTCAAACCGGGACAGCTCATCAAGTGCAGCGACGTTTCTTCGCAGTCGCCGCTTTGGCTGGTAACAGCGCGCTCTACCTTCATACTGTGCATCTTCTTTTGATGTAGGATGAGGCCAGTTTTGCTAGCACACTGCCTTCCGCATGTCGGGCACACCAACATGGATGCGTTTGTATGCGGGGAATCAGTGGCACACAGTTTTGTGCTTTTGCTGCATTTAAGCTCGACTCCCTCACCTTTTTGGAAAGCCTTACAGTGTCGGATGAGGGAGTCCCCTCAACTGAGTACTTTTTGGCACACACCACACTGCACCTCCCCTTCTCCGCGACATCAACGTTTCCCTCACGGGCACGCTTAAGGTCGCCTCGCACAGGTCACATTGAAATGGCAGCTTCTGTGTATCCTGAGAGGCTGGCGCTGCTTGGACGCTACCATCTCCTTGCACTGAGTCCTCGTTCTCTCGCCCCCTTTTCACGCGGCAACTACCGCTGCCTATGCCATGTACTGTTCTAAGGTGGTGTAATAGTCGGCCTGGCACTGCGAATTTGGAGGCACAGAGGGTACAATGAAGCACCTGCGGTCTCATCGGGACTCGTGTGCTTAATGGTAGAGGAACGATCGCCACCACTGGAGGGGACTCCGGGGGGATGTCCACTGCAGGTGTTGCATCACCGTATTTGATCCTCCGGAGGGCATCAGCTCGCACAAAGCCGTGTTTGTTTACCATGTGCGTTACAGCACTCGAGCGGCATTGGTATGTGGCATCACATTCCGTACATTTGGTCGGTTCGGAGGTTCTCTGAAGAATGCGTGTCACAACAGTTGGGGCCTTTTGTATTGTTGGTCCTATCGCTGCATGTTGCGGGTTACACCATCGGCACTGTGGAGGCACACTCGGACCCAACCCGAAAGCGTGCCAGTGCCGTTTCTTCTTCCCTCGTCAGTTCTTCTTTATGTTTTGTTGGAAAGTGGTTGCCCGTGATACCAAACCTATGAGTGTGATCGTGGACTTCTTCCGACCTAAGCACTCGGTTCGCATAAGCAATGATGTCGGGGATCCATGTGTCTCGCAACTGTTGTAAATCAGCGGTCTTTTTGGCCATTTCGTCACAAACCTCATTCCGTTTCAGGATGCGCACCTTCCTTCTCTGAACTTGAAGCAGAAGCCTCCATAGTCGTCTCAGAATTGGGTCCGTTACGGCTAGGGGGCCTGTCTGCAGTGCTGTTAACATTGACAGCGAGTCAGAGAAGATGAACAACCTGCTCGGTGTGCTTCTGTATGCCGGAAGCCATTGCAGCCGTTGCAGTCCTATCTCTAATGCTACGCATTCCGCTCTGTAACTGCATGAGAGTTCCCCTGCTCCGGTTTTGGGTGCGCAAATCAGCGTGTTGTTTCTATAGAGCAGGGCAGCTGCTCCGGACTTCTCACCGAGGGACACGGATCCATCAGTCCACAATTCGTAGTGCTCTCGCCGCGGTGGCTCCTTCCCCCTCCGTGCAAAATGCCGTGCAATCCACTTTTCGGAAGCCTCCCTTTTGACATCGTCAGGGTCATCAGCGCACACAGGCTTTATCTGCGTGTGAAATATCGGTCGGCAGCTGTGGCGGAGCGTCGATGTCTCTAGTGGGTGCTCGCGTGGCTCAATGCGGAGGTGGGGGTAGGACCGCATGATGCGGGAATGTAGGGCTCTGACTGGATGTTCGCAGTGCAAAAAAGGCGAAGCTGATGCTTCCAATAATGGTTGCTTACAAGAAAAAGTGCAAAGGCAACTTATCTTTCCTCATTACGACGATCAAGCCTGGACTCGAAGCGATTGATGCCAGTACATACCTGTATGGTAGAATAATGGAAAGCCTAGAATTTTTAGCAGGCCTTCGTTAAAACAGCGGAAGCGGCAATTCTGTTGGCTACCTGTCCGGCAGAAACTCGAAGTTAATTGAGGGAAAAACTAATTTACAAGGATGTCCAAAAGGGGAAAACTTACAGAATCGACGACGCAAAGACTCAAAGAAAAAATAGAGCAAACCTACAACAAGGGCAATGACTTCCAAAAACACTTCGTCGAGAAGGCAACAAAAAATAAGGTCCCCAAGGAAGCAGCAGGTGAAGAAGGCAGCGGACAGATCGAGCTCGAAAACGAAGAGGACATAGATAAGCTACGGAGAATATTAAACTATTACAGCGGACTTGCGATAAAGAGGGAACTGGCAAAAGCAACAGCATCCAAAAAATTTACCGCAACGGTAGTTTCCCTGCCAATAAGAAATTTTCTCTTTATTCCTGTTTTCTTTTTAATTTTTAAAGAATTTTCTGTTTTAATAATTTTATAAAATGTGATATATTTTAAAACTTTTGATAAAATTGCGAAAAATGCTCACATTTAGTAAAAATATTAGTGATAGTGTATGGAAGATTAGTGTTCTTTTCAAATTTTTTTGTATTTGTTATATTTTATTTATTTTATAGATAATAGGAATAATTTAGGTTATTGTATAATAGTAACAGTAATAATAATAATAATAATAATAATAATAATAATAATAATAATAATAATAATAATAATAATAATAATAATAATAATAATAATAATAATAATAATAATAATAATAATAATAATAATAATAATAATAATAATAATAATAATAATAATAATAATAATAATAATAATAATAATAATAATAATAATAATAATAATAATAATAATAATAATAATAATAATAATAATAATAATAATAATAATAATAATAATAGGAGAGTGTTGTGAGTGTGTATATACGAATATTATAATAAGAGCAGTAATAATAATAATAATGATAATAATAGATGAATGTTATGAGTGTGTATATAGTAATGTTATAATACTTTCACAAAAGTGGGGAAGACCAAATGCACGCTAGAAATATGAGCAGTTCAAAGAACGGCGATGGTGATTTTCGAGCAAATGATGTGAGGCGAACGAAAAAGATAAATATTATTACAGGAAACGGTAAAAAAAGAGAGATGGAAAAAAGGCAATATGCAGTATTTGAAGCATAAACATAACGATAGATATAAAGCTATACGAGGCGGTGGTGCGGGCACAATCATGGAGAAACAGAGTCTAGTATGTAAAGAAAATGGATTTTGCTAATTTATTGACAGCCAAAACAGATGATAAAAAAGGAAAAGAAAATATAGAGTAAGAAAATGACGCCCTGAATTCTACTACAAAATGATTAGTTTCTAACGCAGAAATGATGGTAACAACTGTTTTTAAGTCTCATAGCGGATCCTAATACAAAGATGTGAGTGGTAACAAGAATAATTGAGAAATTTAGTCAGGGTTGTGTAATATCAAAGTCTATTTATCATTAATTATAGTACTGGTCAAAACATTTTGCCCATAAGATAATATTATATGTGGAAATATTTTAAAAGATAAACTACCAATGGATTACCGTGAAAGGCAGAGGAGGAAATAAAAACGTAGATACTGCTAAAAACGGTGTATATATGTTGCGTTTGATGGGCATTATAAGCAGTAGAATGTTTATGCTGACACTTTTCCAATTCTGTATGAGTATTCTTCGCAGGAATTCATACCTTTCAAATGGTGAGTAATTCATATAATCATTGTTGGTAAGCCGCAACTGGAACCTTAAATCAATAAAAATGGCAGAAGTAAGGCACTTTCTGGACCCAACTTATCCATTTTAAAATGCTTTTGACACAAATTACCATCAAGTGATCCCAAACAAAACGCAAGATCAATTTTGTTCTGTAGAGAGAAAAGAATTACTTTGTTATTTAAAGTGAAAACAGAACGACAAAATTGGCATGTGATAGAAGCCATTGAGAACCATAAATCATATATCTTGATTTTTTTGATACAAGTATAGCAAGGTATAGTTTAGATATAAATGTGTAGATTCTTATGCTTAGGTTGAGTGTTTTTTAAACATTCTCCAACTAAACACGGCACTTGAAACACAGTTAAAAATTTGTAGACTTGAAATAAGAGCGAAAAAAATAGCACTTCGAAACAATAATATAAAGGATTAGATCATAATTTAAAGAAACTTATAATATGAGAGAATCGGATAGAAATTTTCACAACCGCATTTGTCTTTAGATGGCAGTCAAATGTAACAAACAGAGAACTATCCGCACAGGAGAACTCCCAGTGGAAACATGTACGCGAAGCTGAAAAAAGGAAAATAAAACCCGTGGAAAGATTTGACTGTATACTCCCTAATAACTCTACTAACGTTGCGGTATGCGCTTCAAAAGGCCGACGAGGCCAAGAATAATTCAGCTCCTCGCGTATTCAGCGACCACCGTAATAACCAAAAGAAACGTCTGAAAACAGCACATGTAACACCGTTTTGCTACACAAGACAGCTGGAACCAGTTGCAATTCAAGCAAAAACAAACGGTCAGCAATACTGATCAACGCCGCACTGCAAATCGTAGCGGAAGTAAGCTCAAAATATTGTTTTCATAGGATATTGTAACAACTCAAGTCGGGGCCCAGGAGCGGCTTATTGGACCAGGTGATATATTTTTTGGAAATAATGCGTCAAACCTCCGTTATGCGATGCAATGGACTAGTTGACAAATGTGTGACACCACCGCTTCTAAACGTTCTCTTCTTCCGACGACAGAAGTTAACAATGTCAATGAAACAAGGCGGCGCAGCACTAGTGGCCCTGATATTGCTAACAATAGACAGAGTCAAGGCCGCCGCAGACGAAAGTGAAGCGGCACACCGTGCCATGTGCGCCTTGACAGAAGCAGCATCAGCAACATTCACGACACCGCCAGGGACGGCCGAAACTGACGGACTAAATGACAAGATACAAGCAGCGAACATGTCCGTAGCTGATGCACAATGGCAGGCTTTGTTCGACGACGAAGCAGGGTCAAAACCGTACGACCAGACCACCGGCGACAACAGGACGCTAGCAGGCAAGCTTGGCGGTAAAGAAAAATGGGACGGCTGGCGCAAAGCTTTTGCCGACATCAAGGCACTCAACATAGGCACGAAACCGGAAGGAGAATACCCAAAAATCAATAGTGAGGCCGACCGAAAAATTGCCCGGCAGCAGCTACGCTCGATTGCTGCACAAGCAAACAAACTTGAGATGGCAATGAAGCCTCTAAAAGATTTCTTATTAGACGGAAAAATCAACAAAATAAACAAAAATCTGAGGAAAGCGCTTTACGGTGGCGATGGACAGAGCCCAACACTGGGAAAAAGCCTCGGCGGGGACGGAACAAGCTGGAACAACCTGTGCAAAAAGAGCAGCGACGACGGATCAGCATGCGCGGGAACGGACACGAACACATGTGTAGACTACAGCGACTTCTTCAAAAAAACAGGAGGCCAAGACCTAATCACACTGCCATGGCTACAAGCCCTGACAGACGCTGCGACGCAGATAACACAAGCAGAAGAAGCTGCCGCGGCAAGTGTTGAAATATATTCAGCAGCAGCATCCGGCGTACTCGCCAAAGAAATGACAATAGCCATACCCACAGCCCCACCTACACAGCGGGAGCTGCAACCACAAACACAGAAAAAACAAGAAGAGCTTGCAGAGACAGAATGCAATGCAGCAAAAGACGACAAAACAGAATGCGGAAAGAAAACTGGGTGCACTTATGATGCAACAAACAAAAAGTGCACATTAAGTGAGGAAGGCAAACAAGCAGGAGAAAAAGCAAAACCAAGACTGACCACACGAAAAAAGACTGTAAGACCGCGAATTCGGAACCAGTTCCAGGAGAAAAACAAAAATGCGATTAAATTTACAACACATGCAAAGACTCTAATTTCATTGAAAATAAGAAAATTTCTTTGCTTGTTGATTTTGTGAGTTTCATAGCATTTTAAAGATCTTGATAATTCTAAAATTTTAGGAATTTTTGCTGTTTTAAGAAATTTTTTATAACGTTTAACACTTTTGCAAAAGCTTTACAAAATTTGCAAGTTAGTAGAATTGAGAATTTGAAAAATCTGAAAATTCAGTATGATAGTGGCTATATAAGTGAGTAAAAGAGATAACGCGATTAATATTATTAGAGAAAACACGGAAATACAGAAAGAGAGGTAGTATATAAAACAGAAGCAGTTGCGAAAAAAAAATGTTGCTAATCGTAATCATACACAACGAAATGACTGATTGAATAATAAGGGAGAGACAAAGTTCAGTGACCAGGTCGACTGGTGTCGCTATGTCATGTGCAGAAATACGGGAAGTTATGAAAAAAGGTAAAAACTAAAATATACAGCGAAACATCTGGATATATGACACTACATTTCAGAGAATTTACCAGCTAAAGAATGTATTATTTTCTTGAAAATGAGCCAGTCACTAGAAGTAAAGCGTAAATAGTATCTTTTACCCAGTCAATGCATGTAAAATCAGTGCAGAAACTAGCAAAAACAGCACCAAAGTTTGAAAGACTGGCAGTAAACGGAAATACGCACTGAAGTATAAACGTTGAAAACCAAAAAAGGTGGTATTTCTTCAAAAGTGGCTAAGACACACTGACCCTTAGTATCCCTTTACACTCAGGGTAATTGTCAAGGTTATTGAATAGAATCAAGTATTTTATCGTTTTTCTTGAACAAAGACAAGTAGAGGTGAGGAAATTGCGTCCTAAATGACGGAGGCAGTAGACTAAAAGCAAGATAATTTAATAGAGGTTAATTGAATCCACCTTAGCATATATAAACCACATTAGCCTAGCTGTTCTACACAAGGCTCTTGTTTCCCTAAAGCTTTTGCTCTCTTTATGTTTAAAAAAGTCAACAAGAATCACACAAGTAGAAAAATAAATATCTCAAATGGAAGAAACAGGAGTACTTAAGTCTCCAAAGGGAAGTATTCTCAAGGAAACTAGTAGCAACGACTCTTATTACATGTTCATAATGTCCATGCGAAAAAAGTAAGATGAAAGACATATAGTATGGATATGAATTGACTGTTCAGTTAGAAGGTCTGACTACAAAGGAAATTAAAAATGATCGGTGCGATCAACCGACAAGCCTCAAAAAAAACAATATTTCACTCAAAACTGGATAGATACAGAAACGGAAATAATGGTGACGATTATGTTTTTAATCCGTTTGTGGTTCCTAATATCAAGTTCTAGTGAACCAGCAGTGTATTGGATAATTGTGAGGTAATGTCGAAGTTTTCTTTCCATTGGATGTAGTAATAATCTCCAAAATGTGTTGGAAACAATATAATATTATTGCAATAAATGCACTTGAAAAGTTAAATTATTGATGGAAAGAATGTGCTTATCACATGATGTTTATGCAGGGATGATTTATGAATTAGAGGGAATTAACAGCAACATTCCTGTACCGCCAATACACTAGGTTATTTGAAGGAACAAGTAATTCACACAAACGTTGTCTCTAAGCACGCCTAGGATTTTAACTAAAATAAAAAAGCGAACCTTTTTTTGTAAAAATAAGCAATGTTACATTGTTATTCGATCTGCATTACCTAGAGCCAATATTGCAGTAAATAGAACCATCGAACACCATTAAGGCTGAAATTTTAAATATAGTGTATTTTTAGATTATTTGCAAAAACACAGGCGTTTAGTGGCAGAGGGATAAATGAAAAATTCGATACGCCGGCAGCGGAAGTGGACAAGATTATTGTAAGTGACTCTAAGTGAGATACAAAGAAACACGGCAGAAACTGCCAGCGCCAACGTTTAACAGCACACATTTTCCGTCTGAGTCACAGGTTCACATCCGCGTTTGAACTTGAGTTTCGGCAAACCCACAACGTCAAAAGAGGCCCATAATTAAACAGCAGAGCAGCAAAATCCGGGACGGTCTGTGCAGTTTCGATCAAATGTTGCGGCGTGCGCGACCCAAAGTGATATTGAAAACACAAGTTTTCAAAGTGCTATCATCGATCCACACAAAAGCACAACAAAAATGCAGATTCATCACGGCTTATCCAGAGGCGCTGTCCAAAGCCCTGACTACTGCCTGAGGCCTGGAAGTGCAATCCACACAAGCCGCCGGTGATACCCTTAGGAAGAGAAAGACCAGACCTACAGGAAAAAAAGCTGGCTCCCTAGCCGAACCACAGAAAACCAAGATGGATACTCTTAACTTACAAAAATTCAATTTAGGAAAGTCAAACACAGCAACGTCTAGAGATGCTAAGAGAAAAAGCCCAGAAGTTCGCAGTTTTGCTGGCTGCATTTGTGGCCGAGGTATTGGCACAGGACAAAGACTCCTAAGTCGACGCTATAAAGAGCACGTGTGATGAAGCGTTGTGGCTTCAGACCGTCCAAGGGCATTATATTAACAAAGTAAAAACAGCCGCAGCTCGAAATTCGGAACGAGTCTTAGAAGCCAGGCGGCTAACCCTCGGACCAGCGTGCAACTGCAGCGGCAGCGATCCTGAATCAAGACACACCAAGCTTACTAGCAGCGGTAGCCCTACTAAATAAACGACGCGGCAACGTTCGAGCGCTGACGCGAATTCTAACCACGCAAGCGTCAGCAGTAATCTCAAGTTCGACGGTAGGGGCTGGCGGCGGTGGAGCTAGAACAAAATAACGAAAATAAAAACAACACCGCTAACGTCCTTTGCATAATTCCTCAGCTCAGTCTTGAAATAGCTCATATATGATCCAGTAACCAGTATAGGAGATTTGTAAGGGTAAAAGAAAATAACAAATGCGCAGACAAACCCACAAAAAGCAGCGAAACCAACGATGCCTGTCTAACGAAACTACCACTAAATCAGCCTACAGCGGCACTAACGGACGTGAACCTGAAAGATAACGACGCCTGCGTAAACGTAGCCAAAGAAAAAGACCCCTACATCACCGCTGGGACCCAGGTAGCAAGCGCCACCTATAACCTAAGAGCCCTAACATCCAAACTTCTAGGAAAGATTGCGGATGAAACAGCCGATTCCCTCAGCGCAGACCCTACCCTCCAGAATTCAATCTATGTCGCACTTGGCCAAGAAAAAAACAATCAATGACAGCACCGACCAAAAAGCAGAAAAGATAAAAACCCTGCTTGGCGGCGCCGGGACCAAACTACAGGACAAATTTTTTTCGACTTTCAACGAAGACAACATAAAGTATACTGTCGGAAAACAAACTGTAACCACGAGCGTAGCGAAAGCTGCAAGTGATTCAAACTACGCAATAACCCTAGCGTTTTTGCAGAAAAGCCAACACAACACTAGCCACAGCAAGAAATGCAACAGAACAGATGGAAGTACCGACACAACCAAAGAAAATGAATGCAGCAATACAAAAGACAAAGGTAAATGCAACGAAAAGAATGGATGCGAATTCAAAGATGGGGAGTGCAAACTTAAAGATGGAGGGAAAGAGGAAGAAAAAAAGAGGAGAAATGCACAGGAAAGGAGCAAAAAGACTGCAAAGATGGTTGCAAATGGGATGGAAAAGAGTGCAAGGATTCCAGCTTTCTTGTCAATAACAAATTGGCTCTGAGTATGGCTGCGGCTTCTGTGAGTTCAGTAGCATTATAACATTATAAGGAGTTTGGACCATATTAATAAATAGTGTTAGAAACCTTGCTAAATTTCTTAATTTGATATATTTTGACACATTTTGCTGAAGATTTGAAAATTATTGATATTTTTTAAAATGTTTTCATTAATGATGGAACTATGAGTAAAATGTATATTATCGTATATATATATATATATATATATATGTGTGTGGTGAGGTTATAATAGTAAAAGCAACGTGAATAATAAGAGAGTGTTGTGAGTGTGTGTATACGAATATTATGATAAGATTGGTTGTGCAGACTAGGAGGTCGACCAACGAGAACTATTATTTTAAAACGAAATACAGAAATTTAAAGAAAAAAGAAGTGGTATACGTGCACTTTTTTATCATTGTGCGGATTCACGACTATCGTGGCTACCTTATTAGACAGGGTAGTCAACTGCAAAACATGAAGTATTCACTTTTTCGCGGACCGATTTGCGCTGCACACACATAAATATCTTCAACATCCAAAAGTACACTCGCCACGGCACGACAGCACTCACTTACTGTAGCCTATATGACAATTTTAATGTGGTAACGGTTGGCTTCCTCTGAAAAAATTTAATTATTTCTGGGTACTAGACCCTGAAAGCACGATGAGGGTGCTACCACTAACGTCATGGAGGTTTACATTATTTTAAAAAAAATGCTAAAAGTGATTGACCAGTAATTTGATACTTGGAAGAAGCTAAAAGTATATAGATTTTTGCAGCACACTCTTAAGGAGGGGTCTAAAGATGAATAAAAAATAGTGCACCACAGAAACCATGGTGCAGAAACTTTCTCGATCAAAATGCATATCTCGTCAACGGCAAACCAAGCAATCTTAATAAACCAACACCTCTCTAACACCTAGTCAAGGAAAAGTGAAACAGTCCAACGAGGTGCAAAAGTTCGACACGAAAACACGACCTTCTCCCGGTGAACAGCGGTGATGCAAAATCATGCCGTGTATTCTGCGGCTATGGCATTGCTCCTGGAATTTCAATCTCAGCTCATCTCAGCTCAGCTCAGCAGGTCAGGTCTCAGAGCCAGTCAGAAAAAAAAAAGTATCAGTGTGCTCGGAACTGAAGCATCTAAAAATTGCAGCATGGAAGATAGAAGAAACAGCAAAGAGCGGCGAACCAGAGGCCAGCAAACTTGAAGAGTACGCTGATGCGTGGCTTTTACTGGCAATGCACGAAAGACAGGAGCAGAAAAGGCTAGCGACCGCCGCACTCGCACCATACACGGTACAAAATGCGAAAGAAGCAGCGCGGTTTGTAGCGCGACACAGGAAGTTAGCACAAGCGGTGGCCCAAAGATTCTTACAGAGAGCTGCGTACACTGAGGCTTTGTTGCACTCCGAGCAAGCGATCAAAACACAAAGTCCAGCAGCAAACAACAACGGGAGCCCGAAAACATGCACATTCAGCACGAAATTCACGAACAAACTGCCAGGCAACTGCAATTTGAACTAACAAGAGTCTGCATTCCTTGGCGACGCCAAATTCCACGGCAAGGGAATCATGCACTTGCATATACTCAAAGGCACCAGCTTAATCCCCCGTATAGGCAAATTTGTAGCCAAACTGAGAGGAACACTCGACAGCCTGGACACAACCGCAGCAGATTACTGCGGCGACACAAGCAGCGACCAAGCGCCAAACAACCTAAAAGCAGAAATGGCCGTAACCCCGATTACGGAAACACCGGACGTCACTGGACACGCTCTAACAGTTGACGGCCAAATCAAAGGGACCTGAAAGAAACCAACAGAAAAGGCAGAACAATCGCTGCGGTCGCGTGAATACGTAGCGGAGCCTTTCTGCGAGTGCACGAAACAACCACTGCCTTCTGTCCCAGACACAGAAAACTTCAGCGGCAGCGAACTCAAAAATAACGCTTTAAACAAAAATTTATACAGAGAGGGCTGGCAAGTACACAGCGGCGAAAAAATAGAAAACTCCGACGCCGAAAAACAGCTCGAAAAGATATTTGGCGACAACAGTCAAAAAGTTTAAACCAATTTCGTTACGCTACTAACAAGCACCAGGATGCGAGTGGTGGCCGGAGCAGCTGACAATGCAGCGGACTTGCTTACAATAGCCGAAAACACTCAGTCGGCACAAGCGTTTATTTTTATCACAACAGCCAACAAGACGCTAGGAAAGGAGTAGAAACAAGAAACGTCGCAAGGAAAAGCCAAAAAAGATGCAGCAGAAGACAAAGCAAGAAAAAATAAAGACGGGGATAATAAAACAAACGCAGCTGAATGCAAAGGAACTGAAGAGGGTAAATGTGACAAGAAAAAATGCACTTGGGATAAGGACAAGAATGAGTGCAAAGTTAAGGAGGGAACGTTTTTTATTTCAGCTGTGATGAAGGCCCCTCTTTTGCTTGCATTTTTGCTTCTGCAATTAAGTGTTTAAAGATTTTGATTAATTTCATGCAATTCAAGAAAAGGAAATATGTATCATAGTACCCTATGAATGTAAAGTAGTAAGGCGATAGCGTATAGAAAATTTTTTTTTTGATGAGAAATATCACAGAAGACAGAAAAATACCACCATCTTGCAAAGAAAATTAACCGACATGGTGAAACTTCGGTAGTATAGCAGTTACGATATCTGCCGAAGCAAAGGTGTAGCATGTAGCTTAAAAACATAATAAATGCAATGAAGAAGAAAAGTTCAATACCAAAATATCACCTGGAAAGACAACTCTGTAATACATAATAAAGCTAGTTATGATTTTACACCACAGGCAAGCAAATACAGCTGCCAGCAGCTAGATGCAGACAACAAGCGAAAGTGCACAGAAACAGTGACTTAGATGCCCTAATGACGGACGTAAGACAACTAAATCTATCAGCATCAGAAGACACCCTCTATGACTCCAACTTTGAACCAAACACAGACGACGACAAAAAACCTGATGGAAAACAGCAAAAAACTTAATCGCAAAGGGGGAAACGGAAATTGACGGAGTGAGGCTAACACGGCCAGGCGCCTCGCACGCACGCAAAGTCGCAAGCAATATCCTAAATCGGACGCTAAAAACAATCACCGCCCTAAAAGACAAACTCAAACGGCAATTGCGTTTACTACAGCAACAGCAGGCCCGACGGCACACTCGACATACAGTGGCTCACACACATAGACGATGCCATAGCTAAATTTGAAACGGCAGATGCGGAGGCGGCAGTCAACAACAGAATCGCAGCGCAAGCAGCGGCGTTAAAAGGGACCGCTCTAGCCGCCTATCTATAAGCTTTAGAAGGTGATGCCCAAAAACTAGCAGCGGCGACGGCGATACCAGTATTAAGCAGCACGACACCGAGCGCAAGCGACTGCAACAAACATCAATCAAAAGACAAATGCAAAGAACCCTACAAATGGGAAGAGAATGCCACTGATCCAAATAAAAAATTCTCATTAGACCCTAAAAAGGCAGCAGACAAAGCAGCTCAAGCAGTAAAAGATGGAGGGGACAAAAAAGAGGATAAAGAGAGTGAAAATATGTTTGCAACTGGGATGATAACGCTTGCAAACATTTTAGTTTCCTTTTCAATAAGAAATTTTCCCTGGTTGCTGCTGATTTTGTGAGTTTTGTAGAATTTTAGTATTCTAAAAGTTTTGTTTTGTAATTTTCAAACATCATGAAATTTTCTCATTTTTATTGTTTTTTTAAAATTTGAAACATTTGATATATTTTAACACTTTTTGATTAAAAAATTGAAAATTATTAACTTTTTGCAATTTAAAAGATATGATAAAAATAAAATTTTGGTGTACTATAGGCCCATGGGTATAAAGTTGTAAGGCGATAGGGCGACAAAACTAATTGTTATGCTGACTTTGTTTATTTTGCTTATTTTCTGGGTAATAGTTAGGGTTATAATAGTATTAGGAAAATAATAATAATAATGATATAAGTGTAAGTGAGTGTATCTATAATAATATAGTAGGTGTGGTGGTGAAACTAAAATGAATCATCTAAGTAAAATCAATTAAAGTTAGATGGACAAAAACAGAAAAGAAAAAGAAAAGTATTATGCCTAGTTTCTCAAGCAGCTATGACGGTGGTAATTGCTAATAAGAAGAAGATGGATAGATCAATCAGTGGGAAAGCAGAGTCTAATGTACAGGCAAATCAAGCAGCTATAAAATATGGAGAAATAGTAATTGAAGATGAAACATAAGTCCAATACTAATAGCAAACATTTGTGTTTAGTAATATGATATTACGGGGAAAAATTAAAACTAGGACTACCAATGCATTACCATGAATAGAATAATGAAAACACTTGAACTGCTAAAAATAGCGCATGTATAAACTGTTATGGAGCCTTTATGAAGTTCCACTATTTTTAAAGTTATGTATTGGTATACTGGAGAGATATTAAGAGTTTGAAAGAAACTAGGGCACACCTCCAAAAGTTCTCTGATATTCATATGTGTTTTCTGACTATATTAAACAACTAGATATAAAATAGAAACAGAAACCAAACCGTGTTCGTCACAAAATGCCGTTGACAAACGACTTGTATTCTGGAGAATAGATGACAATTTATATATGAGGGATGAGAAAAGTTTAGATTCTTTTTAATGATGGTTACATGGAGTTTGGATTACAAGTCATGACACAACTTGAAAAAATTGATTAGCTCAAACCATAGGGCTTGTACTCCAAAAACAAAAGAAAATAAGAACACCAATGCAGCTTACAGGCAAGAGGAATATTTAACCTAAACTTACCAGAAAATAATTTAACTTCAAACACTACTGCAGACAATACGGCTCCAAGGCAACAACTTTATCACAGCTATACAAACAAAGTACGACGAGCACGGCAATACAGGCACAAAGACTTCTGTTAGCTTTAGATTCCAAATGACTATATATGGCTTGCTCGGGCAATCGAAAAAATCAAAGGCCATTCGTTTTACACGACGATGCAGCGGCAGGCAAGTGCAGGTATGGTAAAGGCGGCGACGACCGGCATACTCGGCGGGCAGATTATAGAGGCAATGAATTTGCTAGAACAGCTGAGGGCAAGCACAGGGACAACCAATGGAGCGTGCTTAACTCAAACAGCGAGTGCAAAGGCGGACGCTCAACTTAGCCGTGAGCTAGCAGGCCGCAGCAGCACAGACATACCGACCTCAAGCGACCTAGACCCGACAAACAGATTCGATAGCATAGGTCTACACAATACACTAGCATCCGGCAGCGCGACAAGAAACGGTGGTTGCGACTTCACCAAATGCAGACTCACCAACGATGCCTGCAGTACTAGCAGCGATCAAAGCAGCCCACAACTACGAAGAAACAGCATTGACAGAAACAGTTGGCCCCTTCAAGAACCTATATGCCATTCTATCAGCCGAAGACAAACTTTCCTATGTAAACTTCGCACTAAACGGCAGATTCAAAGCACCAGCGCCAGGAACAGACAAACAGAACCTAAAACAGCAAATAACAGCATATTAGCGGAGAACTTAGACTTTCCACCGGAACTTCAACTAGAAGTAGAAAAGATAAACCAGATACGACCTGACAGGCTCCATGAAGTCGCAACATTTTTACTTCAGCGACGCGGTTCTCAGGTTCCAGAAGCAAAACAATGTTCAGCAAACAATCCACTGCCAAACCTGCCAAATTTGGAAACAGACATAACGTGCGAAAAGAAAGAGGTAAAACCACCATGCAACATTGTTGAAGAAGAAGGTGGAAAAATAAGTGCATATTGGATAAGGAGGAAGTAACGAAACAGAAAGCAGCAAAACAAGCAGGAACAGGAGGGACAAGCGCCGGGGAAGATTGCAGTAAACTTGACACACAAGAGGAATGTGAGAAAGCCTTTTTTTAATATTCTGTCTTATATTTTAACACTTTTCGATGAAAGTTTGGAAATTGTTGAGAATATTAAATTTTGAGAGTGTTGTGAGAGTGTAATAGTAATAATAGAAAATAGTAATAATAATAGGAGAATGATAGGAGAGTGAATAAGTGGGTGAGTGTGACAGAAAGTACAAGAATATTCTTATTAAAGGTAATTGGGAAAGATAGAGGATGAGGAAAAAGGCATATGCTCAGCTTCATACACAGAAATGACGATAGCCGTATTCACACACCGCTGTGGTGATCGTGTGGTGTCGTGACGCTTTATGCATTAATCAAGGCATTGAGAAAAACGTTTGACAAATATAGAAGTAAATGGAAGCACACACGAAAATGCGCCGGACGGCCGAAAGAAATGATACAGGAGGGGATTATGCTTCAGATTTCACCCAATAATTAAAATATTAAAAGCTTAAATGATTGCAACATTGCTTTTTAATTTAATGGTAGACCCTAATATCCAGTAGCAAAGAAATCAGAAGGATTACAAAAAGTAAGTGATTTTGGCAAATGTAAAGTAATTTAAAGGTTTTTTATCAACCAATAGAGTAACAATACCGATATCTGTGTGAAATAATATAATGTTATGGAGATGTTGTGTCCTAAATCAGGATAACTAATATATCACTATGGAAATAAATAAAATGTATTAACTGCATAAAATAGCACATATATGAAGCTTTTGTAGAATATTTATGACGAAAAATAATGAACAGTACTATATTTGTATACTTTCCATGTGTTAGCACCTTCCATAAAGCAATCCATTTATATTTGAATACAGACTGTCCTGGAATTAGTGAATATTATAAAGAAACTTCAAAACAAAAGAGTGAAAAAAGAGCTGCATTTGGCGAACAATAGACTACAGCAAGAGGCAATAAACCAGGATAACAATGGGAAATAGTCAAGGCTTAGCTTTCGGTAGAAGAATCAGCGTTGTACCGTTATTGAAGATGCATCTGCCAAAAAGTCGTTGATGTGCGTTGAAGGAGCGCAAAGTCCATAGGTCTTAAGAGTTTGTGATACAAATATAGGGTGGTATGAATCATATTTAAAGTTGCAGATTATTGGAATAAACTGAATTTTTTTATGTAGGGGATGTTTACCGATCCGCAAATGAGCGAGACGCGTTTTATTGCGATAAAGGAGCAAACAAAGTTTGTAAATTTTTAAATGATTTGCCTTTCGTTTTTTTGCACGAAAGGTCATCCAACGTCAGCAACCAGAGCCAGAGTAAGTCAAGCCAGAAGCAAGTCTAGCGAAATGCACGAGGCGGAGAAAGCAAAACTACTAGCAGCAACAGAGGACAACCGTGGATTCAAGCAACAAATAAACGAAACAGTAGAAGCGCTAAAAGACCTGGGCACTCCGGGCACACAGCAGCCCCAGAAGAGGAAAGTGCTTCAAAGAAGAAACAAGAAGAAGCCGAAGAAAAATGCAATAAGATAGACAAAGAGACAGAATGCACTTCCCTTTGCCCATGTGGAACGGTGAAGCGAAACCAGCCAAGAAAAAGTGCACATTGAGTAAAGACAGGCAAACAAAAAGCAGAAAAAGCAGCAGAAAACCAAGAAGGGAAAGATGGTAAAACCACACTGTAGCAAACTCACCACCACACACCTTAATGTGAGGCAGCAAACAAGGATGGTAAAAAGCATTGTGTATGGGGAAGTGGGAAAGATAACGAGGATTACAAGGAAAAAGAAAAGTGCTGAAATTGCAGTTTTCTCGTCAATAAAAAATTGGCTCTGATGGCTTCTGCTTTTGTGAGTTTGGAATTATTTTTAGGATTCTAGTATTTTAAGTGTTTGTGTAATTACTCTTGAGAATGTTCCACGTTTTGTATTCGTATTGTTATTATGAGAATTTTTAAAACTTTTTATTATTTAATATATTTTAACACTTTTTAAAGAAATTATACAAATCATTGATTATGTTAAGAAAATGAATAGGCACTATTTTTCGTCTATTTTTAGCTTTACCTACCAGCACCTCAACAGATCTATATGGAATTCCCGTGCGGCTTACTTCTTTCCCCATCTTCAGGGCCCTCCACTCGATTCATTCTGTGGGGCCTGGCTAACGGTACCTTGTTGAGGAAGCCCCCTTTGGATGTTGTCTTCCATCATTTGAGGAAAAACTCACTGTCTGTAATCCGAGTGTGTCGCATGTAGTCAGTGGATGTTTAGCATGGTAGTGACCTTTCTCTCTTTACTCTCGCCAGCTTAACATTAAAGTATATATCTTCCCTTTTAGACTGTCTACTCCATGCTTAGACCTGAGTTTACTCAAAGCCGGACACTGCAACAGGTGAGCCGATGTTTCTTTGCATTTCTTTTTAGCTCATTTCGCTTATCAGAGTTACGTGAATGCCCATGTGCTGCTTTGAGGTGAATTGTTAGATATTGCTTGTGTGTACATACCTTTGAGCAGTGTGGGTATTGCTGTACGAGAGGGGCCAGTGGTGTGATTTCAAGGGGTCCTTCTTCACGCTTCCTCTTGAGAGTGATTGCATTTTTGTGGTGTGTCCTGGTATGCCATACTAGTGTGCGCCATGACATGTAGGTGTTCTCACACCTTCCACATGAAAACTCTCTACAAGGGTTCTCTGTGTGCCCTTGAGCTTTATGCCGTTTGTGTTTCGGCTCCTCTCTCTGATCGCTCATTGTCTTCTCATCTGCTGCGGTATCATGCTCGGTTGCTCTTTCTCTCTTTCTTGTCGTGGAGCTCAAGTTTTGTGTGTGTCGAGTCGGAGTTGGAAGTGCTCTATTTTTGAAGCCAGTATGGATTCAGTCCATTTTTGGTAGTGGTTTATAGTTGTGTAGTTGATCCATGGGGGTTGTTCACCTCACTTTTTGGGTCTGCTTCTCGATGCTCACGCACTTGTGGCGTGTTAGCCATGCCTTGCTTTTGAATCCCCTATTGAATTTGTCACAAACATAAAGTAGTGTCTCATTGCCATCCTCATTTTTGTTCTCGCTACTAGTGTCTTCCGTTGTTTGCAACCTTGATATCTCCTTCGTCACTTTTCTTATCTTTATCGGCTTTGGATCTGAGTGAAATGTCATTCCCGTGGTGTTTTGCATTCATATGGCGTAACATCCAACTGTGGTGGTATTCTTTACCGCATATCTTACATGCTTCTCTCTCCGGCAGTACTTCCTGTAGTGATGTGCTTGGTTCCCCTTTCCTCTGCTTCGGATTGCACTTATGTCTGGTGAGCTATGTTTTGCTTTTATACACCTGTTTGCAGAGGAGACATTCGTATACTTGTGGTGCCTGCTCTTGTTCATCTTCGCCGCTTATTTCCTGCATTTCCGTTTGTTGTGTCACTTCAGTTTGCTTTTCACGATGTTTCAGACGTATATGCCTAGTCAACAAGCCATACGTGGCAAACTGCTTTGGTCATCATTGACACTTGTGGACAGTTGGTAACGACTGTTCTTCTTCTCGCTTCTTCTTTTGTCGCTCTGTCCATACTACTGGAGTTATTGGAGGGTGTTGTGGCATGTGTTGTTGCATTAGCCCCTTTTTGTC
Source organism: Trypanosoma evansi (assembly GCA_917563935.1). NCBI lineage: Eukaryota > Euglenozoa > Kinetoplastea > Trypanosomatida > Trypanosomatidae > Trypanosoma > Trypanosoma evansi. The sequence continues at coordinate 2,786,445 of OU830660.1, read as the reverse complement.
GAATAACTTACCACATATCTTTCACACACGATGTTTCAAACTGGGCATATGATCTGGTCATTCTGTCTTGCAGCTAATGCCACCTTGCCTTCCTCATTTTATTCCATCTTTACAGTGTTTTAAGTGAGGCCAACGGTATTCATGGGAATGTTCCACACTGATTTTTCTCCGCTCCACTTTGTCAATCTTTCGTGTGATTACCCTATGTAAACATCCAAAATGCTTTGAAGTCCCTGTTCTAAATTGAGCCAAAAGTGACTCACTTTCCATTTATAGTTCCTTGTTTTTTGGAGTCGTTTTTATATGGTTTAGTAAAGCACTGCGGTGTGTGTTTGGGCGCCGGCCTTCCGCAAATTCGCGTTGTGCCTGATTACGTAATTGGCGCGTTATACCTGTGACAATGTCGGTGATCCATGCAGGGTAGGTTTGCGGCATGTGGTTTCCTTTGTTTGCGAACTCGTCCACTTTGTCATTTCTAGGGATACGGCAATGTGAAAACACAAACTGAAACGACATGGCTACTCTCAGTTTCATGAAGTGTAGGATCAGATTCCATATGCGTCGTAGTATGGAATCCATCACTACTGCAGGACCTGTTTTAAGTGCCATTAATAAATATAACTAGTCTGTGAATATTGCCACTTTCGTTTTTCTGCTCTTGTTGATCTTTATTACTGAATTAAATTTCATAAGTCCTGCCTCCATGGCTACACACTCGGCTCTGTAGCTGCATGCTAACCTGCCTGCTCCTTTCTTCACTTTTACCGCATTACCTTGTCTAGGGTATATTATCGCGCCGGCACCAGAGGATTCGTCCAGTATCACCGACCCATCCGTCCACACTTGGTAATCGTAGTCTTTGAATCTACGTACCCTTTGCATTGTGTGTCTTTTCTTCTCGCTGTCTGAATCGTCATAATGGAGATCAGCTGTCGTTGTGTTGTTGTATTGCGGTCTGGTCTCCTGTTGCGGTGTGGCTTCTCCGGTCTATCTACTTCCTCATACAGGTGTGACACACTCTGCAGGTGCGTGTGTATCGGATGACTGGGTGGGAACATTTTTTCCACTGTATCGGCTGATGCCTTACCGTTCGCCTTCCTTGTTAAATAGTATTATATTGCTCGTCTGTGAGCAATATCATCTATCTTGTGAAGGTTGGCCTCCTTCATGGCATCTTGCCGATTCGCGTACTTTGGAATACCAGCGATAACATGTGCCGCCTGCGCTTGTACTCGTTCAAGCTTCTTCTTGTATGGTAAAGTTGAACCACGATGATGCGATACCATAGCATAACTTTACCTGGATTAAGTATAAGTAAAAATATCGGACGCTTTCATGCTCTTCCCTCATTCAGGTGATGCAATAGCCCGTAGTTTCATTAATCTCATATTTGCTGCTGTTTGTAGGGTGTGAGCATGTTTGCTTACACCCTTGTGTGGCTGCATTGTCACCCCAAGGAGTCTGGGATTTCTCTTCTTTTATCTGTGCTCTTCCAGCATTAGGTGTAATGAGTCTCTGTCTCTCTAACCTTGAAAAACATGTACTCCGTTTTATTGGCGGACACCTCCATATAATGCTACCAGCTCGTTACGCAATCTTATCCTGTTTGCAGCGTCTGCCTAATAGCTCCCCGGTAAGTGTTAGAGCATACTATTGTGATGTCGTCTGCGAAGAAGCAGTGTTTAAGGGCTGGTATGGCATTTAGTTTCGCGCTGAGGGAGTCCATTTCGATAATGAATAGCAACGGCCCCAACACGGAACCTTGTAAAACACCACACGTGAGTTGTATTTTCTTTTGAGAGGGTGTTTTCTCTTCGTACTACTGCAGTCAGTCCCTCCAGAAAAGTAGCAACACACGCAATGAGGCACATGTCCACCTTATATCTTTTTAATGCATCTATTATGCACCTGTGATTCACAGAGTCAAATGCCCTGGCATAATCTATGAATACCGCGGCAGTTTTCTCTCCTACTACTCTATGAGTCACGGAGTCTATGAGTGTCATCAGGGCGTCTAACGTAGACCTCTCCGGAAGAAAACCAGCTTGCTGTGGTTGTAGCTTACATTCTACTGTGTCTCGTATGCGTCTCGCTACAATCCTCTCCATGAGCTTAAAGAATGTTCTAGTGAGCGTGATGGTCCGGAACGATAGCACACACTTGGTCGGTTTGTTGAGTTTGATTAGCGAGATGATAACGCTATGTTTCCACTCCGGCACTCGGTGTCTCTGTAAGTTACAGTTGAAGAGCTTGAGGACACATTCCTTGCTGCAGTGTCCTAATTTCCTCAACTAACTGCTCACATTTTATATCGTCCTTACGGGAGGAAGTGCGTGAAGACAGTTCCTTTAGTTCTGCATCACGTTCTGCCATCGTTATTGTTTGTAATCCCCGCTCTCGATAAGATATGCTCGTGGGAAGAGCATCTGGTGCTTTCTTTGGCATCTCTTTATGCATCTGTGCTGACTTATTAGCTTGCTGTCTACGTGTGAGAGGATTGTCATTTACTACCAGAACAGGAGATGTTATTAGTCTCGCTGCGTTAATGGACTTGACTAAACTCCAACTTTTTGTACTGGTCGCTGACATTTTCGAGACATTTTCCTTCTATTGTTGTAGGGATGTTTCAGCAAGAACCTTCCTTCTCTTCTATATAAGTTCATCTCTCTGTGCTTTTTATTTGTACAATCCCTTATTTTTTCGTCAATTTTGGTCAGTTCTCGTGTGCAAAACGGTGGCTATACTCCCTTACATTTCTTTTTTGTCTTTTTTATTTGCTGCTGTGCGAATGCCTTTAGTCACTGCCTAATTCATAGCATCCACGTTATTTTTCGACTTCCTTTATTTTTTCACCATATTTGAAATACAGACATTTCTAAAATCCAGCAAATTTACTTTATTCCAAACATGCAACGCCCTTTGTGGCTTTGTTATGGCGATCATTTCTACACCTATGCCAATACACACCTCAAACGTTATCCAGTAGTGGTCGCTATCTGGAATAAGGCTTGACTCCCATCTTGTGACTCCGCAGTCTCTGTACATCGTAATGTCGGGAGACGACCTGGTTGCCGTGTGAGGCATTCTTCTCGTTGGTGTGCAATTATTTGCAATTTAGATATCATTTTGTGGACACCACTCTACAATGCATTCTCCCGCTGTATCATTTTGGCGAAGCGGGTCCCATAACTCATGATGTGCGTTGGTACCTAATCATATTACTAGTGGTCCAGTTGAGCTCTCAAGGTTCTCAAGAGTGAAGGTAGTGACATTTTTTTTCAGTGGGAAGTAAGCTGATTTTATAGTTAACATTAGATCAGCTGAAAACATCAGTGTTTCCGAGACTCTTTCCGGCAGACCCTCCTCCTTCGGACCTTGGATGACTCCCACGCGTTCCTAGTAAAATCGATAACCCACCACCATGTGAAGAGCATTCTATCCCCATGTATTGGTATCCACTGATTTTCAATGCGCAGCATTCTTCTGCTGCCAAGTGAGTCTCCTGCAATAGACAGAAGACTACCATATCCTCGTGGAGCTTCTTCTCTAAGGCGATCCGCTTCGCCTGGGAGAGACCCCCAGCATTCCACTGGGCTCCACGAATGATGGATCACGAATCGAGGAACGCTCGCACGTGCAGAGGAGCAGTCTAATATATTACTTCAGCTCAGAGTGCCGGTTATGCTGCATACTTCCTCTCTGGTAGCCTTCAGCCTGTTTCCCGCCCCAATCCTGTCGGACATGGTATGATGCTGGCACTTGGCTTCCTCCTGGATGGAGTACTATTTCCTGGCACCACGATGAGTCAGCCTGTGTCACCTGGAAGGTTTCATAATTTTTATGACATTTAGCGAATATCATTTAGATAATTAATTATAGAAGCAAAAATGCGAGCAGTAGAGGGACCTTATGAACGAAAAAGAAATTGCTTCCTGTGGTGTTTGTAGTTTTCCCATTTTTCTCTTTATTTTCTCTTCTTTAGCTGCTTGTTTGCCCTTTTTACTCAATACACATTTCGGCTCTTCTGTCTTATCTTTTTCGTATTTGCAATTTTCATGATCCCCTCAATCTTTCGGGTTAGTTATATTGTTGCAAATTTGCCCCTGTGGTTTTTGTTTTTTTTGTTCGCTTTTCCTGAAAGATTCTATCTTCTTCTGTTTAGCGATCACAGTTGCGGCTAGTTCGGCGCTTTCGTATGCCAACGCTTTGTGTAGCCCTCCTAGGTCGTCTAGTTCGCTTAACTTTTTTGTAGTCGCTGCTTTGGTTTGCGTGCCCCGGGCGTTTGTTTTGGCTATGCTGTATGCTAGGTCTGTTAGTAAATTGTTATCGGCACCAAAGTATGTTGTTTTTATTTGCTTGACTTCGTCAGCTAGTTGGTCTACCGTTTTTGAGGGGTTGCGTATCATGGCTTCAAGTGTTAGGCAGTCGTCAAAGGAAGAACCTCCCACGAGTTCACCATAAAAATATGCGTCATTGTCTACGGGCGGTCTTTTTGCGATCGTAGTTATCTTTTGTTGCTCCATATCGTTTGCTGCGCTTACCAAACGCCGTTGCTTTCTGTGCTATATATTGTATTTCATCAAGTTTCGCGACTACTGACCGTGCCGCCGCCACCCAAGGTATGCCGCTCTGGCTTCCAAGCAACTTTTTGTAGTTGACGCAAACGCCTTTGCTTGCCGCTGCTATTACATCCCCATTATTTTGAGTACCGCCGCATTCGGGTTCCCCCCTGTTTAGCCCGTGTGCCCCCAGAATCGTGTTTGACACGCTGCCCGAGTGCGTTTGGCCGTTAGGGCCGTGGCCGAGATTATTGCGCCTTTGCCAAGGTTTCCGAAGATTGTGGTGATTTGCGTTTCGACCGTTTTTGCAGTGAGTTCGGGGTCTGCCGCACTGTTGCTTTTGATGCACGTGGGCGTGTATCGTCTGTTTCCAGTCGTTGGCTATCGTTGTCCGAGTTTTCGCCGTAGATAAGCCGGTTAAAGCCGTCGCGAAACAAAAGTTGGTCGTGTTGCTGTTTCTGCCTTCGCATAGGCATACAATATCCGTCGCCAGGTAGCTGCCGCCTTTTCTTGGGCTGCTGTCCGCTGCTGCATCTCCTGCACAGGTATTTGAATGTTGACCGGTCGCTGGCCAGGGAAAGTTGCTGGCTTCTGGTTGCTCTGTCCAGGGCATTGTCGGCTTAAGTTGTTCTGGTGTTGTAAACTCCGCGTAACTTTCACCGTAGGGTGCTTTTATCGCCGCTTTTCGGCCATGTTCTGCTGCCGTCGTTGCTTGGCTTATTAAGTTTGCCGCCGCCTGTTTAAGTTTTATGGCTCGGTCCATGTATTGCGCAAACATTGGCCTCAGCTGCGCTCTCCTGTATTCCGGTAGCGGCAATCCGAATTTTGAGTTAAATCTTTTTGCGTTGTCATCCCCCTTCGTTAGATCGTCATAAACGCTGCGCATCTCCTCAACTTCTTTGAAGTCGCCGCTTTCGAAATAACCGTCTTTTTTTGCGTCTTTAATTTTTGAAAATTCGTTGTATTTGGTTTTGTCTTTCAAGACCTCTTCCTTGTCAGGTTCCAAAACGGTTAGGTTAAGCTTCTTGATTCTGGCGATAATGCCGTTCATAGCTTGTCCAATCGGTACGTTATTTTCTGGCTTGCCTGGTGGTTGATCGTTGACTGACACCGTCGGCATCGGTTTGCTTAAAAGCTTGAAAAGCTCACACAAATCTCTGAATTCCTTTGAATTTTTTTGTGCCGGTGCTGTGCGCTCCATTAGCGATACAATTATAACGAGTGCTGCAAGGCAAAACCGCGGTTTCTTCATCATAGTTTTTTTGCTATAACAAAATAATAAAGTTTAAATAGCACTCGCAAAAAGTGTAAAAATATTATATAGGGAATCTAGGAGGCTCCCTTTGAAAGGATATCAACACCGTGCCTTATAAACAAGAAAGTCAACATCTGCTCCGTTACTCTTATCAAATGAGTCACATGTAACTAAATGTCGGGGAAAAACAAAGGTTTAACCTTGGAAAATTGCCAGGGAAGACATAGGAAACAAATGGCCATGTTTTCTATTTACCAAACCGTACAAACAGATATTTACAGTGCACGCAAAGATAAGGTTCCATTAAACACGTAAATCTAACAAATTTAACATTTCAACAGTTAGGGTTGTATCAAGAGTTACTGCTGTGCGCAACGGCAAAAAGAGAAATATTAAGATCTTTTAAAAGATCAACGTCTATGCTAAATAAAGGCGGCCTACATCTGCTACAGCTCTTCAAAACAAAAAACTATATGTTTAGTCTTCTTTGCTGCCAACAAGGGTTAACCACATAAGTCAAGATAAATATAGAAAGCCATATTACAGAAGCTCTACCATGACCTAAATCTTGTACTTCAACAAGTCTCCGATATAATTTAAAATTATATATCAGTCTACATCTATTGCATCTATTTTTTACTCATTTCTGTCACGTAGTTTTTTCAAATATCACACATATTTTCTATTGCTTGAATCAAAACTTTATGTCTTGTAGTCTGTGTTAGTGCAGGCTAATTCCTCCATGAAGCATGTTATGTCACTAACAATAAAATATTCGTGTTTAGGCCGTGTCCATGGCGTTTTATGAGATACCTTTGACCACTGGCTCTTTTTATGATGTTTCCATTAACTATTTTGTAGTTTTATCCCTCTCTTCAACAATTTTGTCTTCTTCCACATCTTCATTGCCTTCATTGGTGAGGACCGTTCTTCGTGCTGGTACGGAGCACTTGTATCTTTGGAGATCTTAATGTCTGTCCAGTACAAAAATGCAGAATTGGATGAATATCATCACCTATTTTTCCACATTATAAACCTTCTCTAAATACTTATTCATGCACTAGGTTAAGCGGTTACAGTGATTTAATGATTGTTCTTTCCACCAATGTATATTGGCAACTCAAGTTTTGCACTTCTAGAATGTTATACTGTTTGCCAGAGATTTTAGCAAATATTACTATATATTAAGAGAAGAAGAGTTCAATATTACTTCACACTTACCAATTCCTTCTTCCAGCTCCTTCTGTTTCTTTACAGCTGAGCATTATAATCTGAAATATAATTAAAAACAAAAGTCGTCACCACCGTCCGTTGCAATGGCATCAACCTATTACTGTACGAAATTCAGAGGATCATTTTTTCCTGTATCATTTTCTTCTCTGCTGTGCTCTTCCATACTTCACTCTTTCACAGTATATTGTATTTCGTCGTTTGTTGTCTCTTATCTTGAGCATTTTTGTCATCACAGACCTCCACTTGGCTCATACATTGGACTATAGCTTTCCCTTATTTCCACCACCATCTTCTTCTGTATGGTGATACCCATCATTAAGTTTGTGTTTGAAACTACGAATATTTTATCTCCGTCCACCCCGATACTAATTGCCATACCTTTTATAATTGCACTCTTGCCATTGTTTTAAGAGATTGTTTTTTTTAATCATTCACTCTTCACCATAACTATAATTATAATATTCGTATATACACACTCACAACACACTACTATTATTATTATTATTATTACCATTAGAATTCTAACTAATATTCATAATTTTCATAAAAATGAGCAAAACTCTTATAATTTTAAGATTTTGAGATGCTACCAAACTCACAAAATCAGCAACCATACTCAGAGCCAATTGTTTGTTTAGGAGGAAGCTAGAAGATCGGAATTTTTCTGTCTTCTTGTCATCTTCACTATCTTTACCCTTTCTCCATGCACAATTTTGCTTATCGCCTGTTTTGTCATTTTCACAATCCGTCTTATCATTTCCGTGTCTTGCACATCCAGTTGCAGCTGCTCCCTCTTTTGCTGCACCTTCTGTTTCTGTTGCTCGTTTTGCCTGTTCTGCAACTTGGTCTTCGGTTGGATTGCATGGACCGTCATCCTCCTTTTTGCCACCCCATTAACATTTAGCTCCTAGGCATTCCGTCTTGGACTTGTTGTGTGTCTCGCATCGAACGTTGATGTCTGTTTTTGCCGAATCACTGAATTTTGTCGACACCTTATCCATTGTCGCTGCCAAAGCTCTGGAATGGCTAATTGCCGCTGTGGCGGCTGCTGCTTTGGCTTGTTCTAGTTGTTTTAGATTGGTTGCTATTGTTTTTATTGTTGTTAGCCACTGAAGTTCGTTTTCTTTTTCCGGGCTTGCTACTAGCCCTGTGAATTTGATGTGCATGCCGCTGTTGGACGCCCCACTGCAGTCAGTGCTTCTGAATGCCCCTGGGTAGCCGTGTGTTCCGTCCGTATGGATCAGGGCCCTGAGGGTTGCTATTGCGTGGTCAAGTTCCTGCCTCGTTATCGGCTCCTTTGCCGGTGGTCCGCACGATTTTGCTAGTTTCTGGTAGTCTGATTTGGCCGGCGGCGTTCCCGGTGATGTCCAAGGCGTGGCTGCTTCTGCTGCTTTTGTGCAAGCGCCGTCTGTTGAGCTGTCGCAGCCGGCGGTATTCGTTTACGCTAGATGGTGATTGCTGTCCGTACGCCGCTTGTTTTACTGTGCATACGTTCTGACTGTTTCCGCTTACGGTCGCTGAAAACGGCTTGGTTACTGTATTATGTTGGCAGCTGTATTTCCTTGGCCTAGCGCTGCTGCCGTTATGGCTGTTGTAGGCGAAGCCGATTGATATTTAGCTGCTTCTGGGTTTACATTTGGGCACCTCTTTAGTATCTCCCTTGCTTCTAACGCTATCGCTGCTAGGTGCACGGCCGCGAGCTGCTTTGCCGTTTTTGTCAGTTCTGAAGTGACAGTTTTTTTGACCTTCTGGTTGTCTTGTCCTTGTTTCAGTGCTTCAGCTGCTGCTTTCCAGTCACCCCAAAACTCAGCTTCACCTACGTCTTTTATACCTGAAGAGGCAGCGTTTTCTTGCACTGTTTTGCGCTCTGCCCCTTTGTAGAATTTTGCCTGCCATTCGTCTGGTGAAAGAGTGAAATTAAGCTCCTGTATGTAATTATAGTCGTCCTTGTCGAGTGGGTCAACGGTTGGGACTTCGACGGCGCCGCCTGCCATTCGTATGAACGCACAAAGCGCTGCGTGTTCAGCTCTGTTTTCGCCATACTCCATGTTGGCACTTCTTGCCAGTTTTGGTCCGATAATAACAAGTAGCGCTAATGCTAGTCGATGCATTTGTGTTGCTGGTTTGATTTTTCTTCACTAGTTTTTGAAAACGGAGGTTGATTTAACGGAGAAGCTATCACCACGTTAAATACCATGCTGTGAGCCTGATAAATCTATGTTTGATGTTTTGTGACCGTCGCCGTATTGAAGAGCCCCCTGGCGTCGTGAAAGCGAGTCAACAAAGTATAAATATCGTTCGTCATTTACCTTTGCTAGCAAACCTGGCGGTGCTGCTCACAAGTCTCCGCTACTGAGGGATTCCAATTGGAATTTTACTGTTATCTCTTGGGAAATATTAGGAAATGAAGTTAACACAAGAATGCGTGGAATTATTTAAATCTCGTATGGAAGGCTTGCATTTTTCGCAGCTTTACTGCTTCAAATAACTCCCTTTCTTTAAATTAATTGTCACAAATATTCCAGCATTCAAAATCCTGTTTTTCTCCATCAACAGCGTAACTCTCAATCCTACCCAAGTATTTCGTACTACTCCTTTCCTTTAAACTTTTTATGCCAAGTAAGATTTTTCACAATCAGTCTTGCTTTCTCCTCCCATGCAATTGGCTGACCAGGAAAATGAATGAATGGGGCTTCTCCAATTTCACCACTATGTGGAATAGTAAAAAATCTCTTTTCATAATCTAATCCAATCATTCCTCTTCTCAAGAGAAATCTCTGCCCCACAGCCTCTTCCCAAACTGCACTCCAAATTAACAAAGGTTTGTAAATACTCTGTTCCGACCACCACTCATCGCTCCCTTTCAGTAACTCTCCAAATGCATATTCAAATTTTCTAAATGCCCATACTCTCGCTATCAAACCACCACCACTAAGATAGGGTTTTCCACTAGGAGGCGATTTCAGTAAATGCGGTAGTTTCTTATCCTCTTCTTTTCTGTAGCCCACATTAAAAAACCAATAACATCTCTCCATATGCTCTTTGTAAATATCCTCTTCACTAAAATTTTCCTCATTTTCTGCGCTATTATGTATAAACTATTCCACTGCATTTTCATACTTCTCTTTGTCAGAAACAAAAACATCCGACCCTTCCAAATTAATTACAATATCCTCATCACTTGCATTCTGTCTTTCTAAAAATTCCATAACCCATCTAGGCCTTTTAACATGACTATACAAACCTCCCATTGCAATTGTAATAATTTTAATATGGCTTAGTTTGGCACTCAATATGAGCCTACACCATCCTTGAGTTGCATGAGTTTGAACTACAACAACAAAGACTCTGGGATTCTTAGGATAATTTTGTGTTATATTTGCAGTTGTTTCTCTTCAAGAGATATTGAGCTTAAACACGCTAAATGTAATAGTATGTAGTTGTTGGTAGGATACAAATTAGCTACTATACCTTTTAAATCTGAGAGAGGTACAAGAAAAACTTAGAAACTGTACGAAAAGGAGTTAGTTGAGACATTAAGCTGTTTATTAAAGAAAGTGTCTTCACATCTTTAATGCTTTAATATTCTTATGTTATAACAGTTCAGTGATGTTACCATATCGTTTGTAGTTTGCCTTTTGTCACGGATCAGTGGTGTTCATTTTAGAATTTTGCTTTAATCATACCAAGTGGCGCAAACTCCGTTTATCCCGCTGTCACTTGCAATATTTCCATTTCTCTCTGTGTATTTTTACGGTAATTAAAGTACCTACCTGCTGTTCATGGATTATGTATACTAAGAGTTTTACTATATTCCTCTTCTGAATAACTCAACCACCTTCCATGTCATGAGACGCAAATCAACGAGGCTTTACGAACTACTGCTACTGTCGTTTATGGGGTCATCACTGCAATACCTATATATTTTTTAGCGAAAGAAAAGAGCTCATTATTTCATTCTGATGTTTCACTTGCTGCTGTATTACGTTGCTGAAGATGATGCAGCGACTTCACTTAGGTTCTACGCAGAACTTTTTCTCTTCATGATTGTTCACTCCATTATCTCTTTGTGTGTCATGATTCTCATCGTCATGTTTGTGTTTGAAACTGCGCATATTCTATCTCTATTTCTCTTTCTTTCTTCGTTTCATTCGATTTTGTTCCTCGTCCTTTCTCCAGCTTTTATACTTAATTAGTCACTGTCTCACAATATACCGTTCCCATTGTTTGCTTTTGTTTGTATTTTTTTCATTCAGATTTCATCACGACTCTTAGTATAGTATAAGAATATACACACTTACAACACTCCTCTATCATTATCATCATCATCATAATTATTATCATTATCATCATAACACTAACTAATATCATTAAAATAAACAAATTCATAAAGTTAGAACATCACTTATTTTTCGTACCCTATCACCATATCACTTTACAACCATATGTCACTATCATACAAATTTTACTAAATTTTCATATTTTAAAATTACAATTTTTTACTAATTTTCACCAACTTGCGCATTTCATAAAAAATGTTAAAATATAAAGTTTAGAGATTTAGAAAAATTTATAAAATTCAGCAAAATTCCTCAAAATGATACCAAACCCATAAAAGGTGTAACAGAAATAAGAGCAAGTTTCTTATTGACAAGAAAACTGGAATCCTGACACTTGTTTTAATCCAACCGCAAACTTTTGCCTTACCTGTTGGGAGTTGTGTGGCGAGTTTGCTGCAGTCAGTTTTCCCATCTTCTCCTGCTTGTTTTGCTTCTTCTCTTTCCCCTGATGAACTTCTATCATCTCCTGTTGGGGTGCCAGAGATCCCGTTTTCTGTTTCTTTTGTGGCATAAAAATTGCATTTCTTGTTGTGTTCACCACTTTCCTGAAAACTACACTGCTTTGTTGTGTTGCATTTTTCTGCATCCTTTATTTTATTGCAAACCGTTTCTTGCTGTGATATGCCACTGATTTTGGTTTGTTCACTTAAAGCAAATGCCTGTTTTTCGGCTGAATCTATCTTCAAAAGTTGGTTTATAAAGAGTTGTTTTCGCTCATTCGCTAGTGTTGCTGCGTGCTCTGTGTTGTAGAGCCTGATCTCTTCGGTTATTGCGGTCTATTGTTGCCGTGCTAAGCGTTATGTCGGTCGTTGTATCACCTATTTCTAATTTTTGTGCGTTTGTTTTGATATCAGGTATCCTTGGTTTCGTAAATCCACCTATTTTGGCCAGGTTTTCAAGATTTGCCGTGACTTTGTCGTAGGCTGTGACGTCGTTGTCAAGATCTGCGTATACTGCGGCTAGCGGCGTCCCGGCTTGAGAAGTTGTGGTGTAGTCGACAAATGGGGAGTTGGTTAGTGCAGCATTGGTGATGCTGATGAGGCCGCCTGCCCACTTTATTGGGCCTGCGTTGCCGCCGTTGGCTGAATCTGCTTGAGTGAGCCCGTATAATGTTGTAGCGCTTCCTGGACCGGCTCCCGCGTACCGGCTTGTGATCTGCTTCAGTGTCGCTATCGGTCTCGGCGCCGCCGTTGGTGCTGCCTCTTGAATCGTCTGTTTAATTTTGTTACCGCTTTCGATACAGTTAGGTAATTTGTGCTATGAAATACTTGCCGCTGCTGCCTGGGTTGAGATTAACTTGCCAGAACACAGATGTCGTTTCGTCTATTCATCCTGCCGCCAAGGTTGCACTTGCTGGAACTTTGAGTGACTTTGCCAGACTTTAGCTCGTGGCTGACATGCGCATAGAGGAACTTGTACTCGTCGCTTCTCTTGTCTGGTTGGCTGAGAATCATAATTTCCAGGGTTTGCAGCGCCGTCCGCATTGTGTTAATGTGGGCTGTGCTTGCCGTTATTTTGTCGGAAAGATATGCCGGTACAGCTTTTAGGTGATTTGCTACTTCGCATTCTTTTTCAAAGCCGCCTGCTTCAATCGCCTTGGTATCACTCACTCTGAGCTTTGGTCGGTTGATACTACCTGTTTTTTGGAGGTGAGAAACCTAAGTAGAGCCGTTTCATTGGAACGAGAAAATAGAGGTTTACCTTGGCGTTCCTGAGTCTATCGTGTTAGCTACTTCCTCGTTAGTTGGTTAGCGCTTGTCGTCGACATTTGTACTTAGCACCGGCCGAATTATGCAGCGGCTTTCGTGTTCATGCTTGGTGTTTCGTCTGTCGCTTCAGCCATTTCCTGGCTAGACACCCGGCAAGGTGCCCTCCCTTCGTGATGCTGTCAAGAAAAGAAGGATAGTTTGTTGTCACACAGCGTGTTGGAGGCTTCTGGAAACATTAAAAGACTGTGGGCGCCTATAAAGGTGGTTGCGGTTTGTTTTTGTGTCGTCTAGATTCCACTTGCCGGTCGTATGTCCATGAAACTTGTTTGTGAATATCATATGACAGACATAAGCTGGTTGAGCCTACTTTAGTTGCGTTTTGTTTTACAGATTGTTAATAACATGTCTCTATACAGAAGTTTTTTCTTAGGCTGGCCTTTTACACTTATCAAGCTTTGAGTAAAGTCTAGATGTTCCGCATGCACACGATTCAACGATTTCCCTTTTTTATTTTTCGCACATCCCCGTGCTATTGAGGAGGCTAATCTTACTAACAGATTAGCCTCCAACATTTTCGTATGTTTTTCTGTTCTTTTTTTCTTCTCATAAATGGCTTATCTGTGCCAGAACGCCAGGTAATATAATGCTTGTATTCCCTACCATACGTTTAGTGGTTTGCGAATGCAACTTTACCGGCTCTTTCAGCATCATTTGACTAGGGTATTATTGCTTCAATTCAAGTCTATCAATACGGAAAGCTGTAAAGGAGAATGAAATGATTATGGAAATAGGTTAACTATCACACGATCTGTATGCTAAGGTAAACTAAATTAGACTCTTGAAAGTTCATACGCTTCTAATCTAATAAACTTTCCTTTGAATTTGTATTTTCATAATTTTACGTGCTTGACTCTATAAAAAGAAAAAAATATCTGTCCTGTGTTATAAATTTTTAATTTACCTTCGTGTAGAAATTACTAACTCTCCTTGTTTCGACCCGGTCTTGTGATACAATGACAGTTTTTTTGCTGCTTTCCTTTTCACTTTTGATGCATTCTTCGACTCAACAATAGTTGAACTGCATTTCGTACTGGTGCTACAATGTTTCGCAGTGCCAGCAGCAATCGCAAGCTAATCGCTTGGGTTTAACTTCGTTGCTTCAGTCCAATAACATGTAACATGAACTTACATACACATTGTAGGTTCTTCACCTGCTGAATTATCTGCGCTGTACACTCGTTAATTCCGTTGTTTCATTACGTATTTTGTTTCCTTTTCTGCCACTTTCTTTTGTTTCTACGAATGCGCAGTGACTCCGTTAAGAGTATGCTTTAAACTGTGTTCCCACAAATTTCTCGCTAACCATCTCCTTGTATATGATGATACTCATCGTCATTTTTGTGTTTGAACGCGAGAACATTTCATATTATTCTTTCCTTAATCATTTGCGTTTACGTTGATAATATTAGTCCTATCATTTTACTCGCTCACTTAATCACTTACTTCCATTTCAATCCTTGCCATTGTATAAAGTGCTTCTATTTTCTCCCTCCATATAGTGTGTGTCACCACTCTTATTATAATATTAGTATATACACACTTACAATACTCTCCTATCATTATTATTATTATCTTGACCATTATAACGCTAGCTAGTATCAATAAAATAATAAATAATATTTGATAATCATCATTTGTAGCACACTATCAATTTACTGCTTTACACCCATAGGCCACTGTCATACACATTTTACTAAAAATTATATGTTTTTCAAATTAACAAAATTTGCGAATTTCATTTTATAAATTTTTTAATTTTTATTAAAAAGTGTTAAAATATATCAGGTTGTATTACATTTTAGTATATTTTCTCGAAATGAAAAATTTTAGAAAATTCATCAAAAGTCTTAAAATATCAAACTCACAAAAGTAGCAGCCATACTCAGAGCCAATTTCATATTGAAGAGAAAACTGGAATCTTTGCACATTTCTTTATCTTTCTCTTTTTCATCCTCTTTATCTTTGCCCCTTTTGAAACCACAAACAGGGGATTTTCCTGCGTGTTTTCAGCTTCACATTTAGTTTTGTCAGTGCCGTGTCTTGTACATCTATCTGATGGCTTTTCCTCATCTTTCTCTTTGTTTTCTCTCTCTCCTTTCTTTATGGGTTCGCAAATTTCCCCAATCAGTTCGAAATCCACTTTGCAATCATATCCATTTTTGTCACCGCAATCTTTGTCTGTTATGGTGGTTTCTTTGGGGGTTTCCTTTGGTTTGGCATCTTCTTCGAGGTCTTTTGTGAGCTTGTATGCCAGTCCTTCACTTAGTTTTGCGAGGCTTGTTATGGTTGAGAGTTTTTCGCCGTTTCTCTTGCCGCCTTGATTAACTTGTGCTTCAACTCCATCGACTTTGTTCCATACATTTTCTGCATATTTATTGCCGTTTGCGCCGTAAGCCAGGTTTAACGCTTGTTCCAGCTGAGTTTGCGGCTCTGTGCTTGTCTTTTCGTTGTCAAATTTTTTCAGCAGGGTCTGAATTGCTGTTCGTTGGAACTTGTCGTTGTTGGCTACCGTTTGCCAGTCCCGTAGCCGCTTTGAGCAATATTCCCTCACCTTCGTGGTTTTTATAGCGACTAGCGCTGCTTTTGCTGTCGTAACGTTGTCGCCTGTTAATTTCAGTTTACTGGTTAACGTCGCTCCTGCCGTATGGCTGTTTGCATTCCAGGCTGTCTTTGACTCGGCCACGGCGTTCGTTGTGTAAGCCGTTACTGCTTTAATGGTACCTGTGCCCTGGGGTGGCTGCCTGGTGCTTGCACGTTAGAGTTGTCTGGCCGTTCACTTCTAGGTCTGGTATATCTGGTTCATCAGCTATGGTTGACGCGTCCACTTTTATTTGTTGTTCGTCGTTGGTTTCTTCAGTGCACATTGTGGTCGTCCCTGCAATGCCTGTATTTGGTAGCAGAGGTCCTGCGCTGAAGGTTAGTGTCAGTGCCGGCTTACTTTTTGTTAACACGTTATAGATTGTGAATGTCTTCGCTAGTGCTGTTAGGGCCTGTATGTTTTGGGCTGCCGTTTTGTCTGCTGCGTCTAACGCCTGTTGACAGTTATGTACGGTTTCGCCGGCCGCTGCTAAGACTGGTAAGAGCTTTGCTTTGGTCGCTCCGTCGCTTGTCACTGCCGAAAGAGTTAATTTCATGAAGTCCAGTTGGTTGTCTGCTAGAGCTTGGCGGGCTGAGTCGATTTCTCCTGTATGATAATTTATTAATTTGTTTATTCTTGTGTTGCAGTTGCACGGTGTTTTGCACGCATCATTCGCCTTCGCGTCCGCTCCGATGCTGATTGCTATGTGGATACCTACAAGATGTGCCACTGTAAGTACCATGTTTAGTTGTAACAGGCCTAGTAAACAGGTTCTTTTCTGGACAACCAGCATATTGACTGCTTTTTGTGGCTTTATACGATCTGATTTCAAGAAATATCACATGATGTGTTACAGAGGTGGTATTGTAAACCACATTTTTCTTAAATTATGCAGTCGGTTCTTAGTTTTTAAAATTAGAGACTTCGCCATTTTTTATTTTGTCTACATTTTTCATGCTTACTCCCAGGCGCCTGTTTGCGCCGTGGAAAATACATTTTTAAATTAAAAAATAAGTGATTGTGAAATTCAAAAAATAATAAATTAATCTATTTTGAAGCTGATTTACATTACATCTTGTTATAGGTATTTGCAGTTTTTTGCTTTTTGTGTTGCATTTTCACATAATCAGTTTGGGATTTTAGTGAATTTTCAAACGATTAATTTTCCCGTTTTAGGGCATAAATATTCTTTTAAGTCCGTTACTACGAGTGGTCTATATTTGCCATTGATGGTTTTTTATCTATATTTTGATTATTTTTGTCTTTTCAACGACCGGAAAACATGGTCCACTATAAGAATAAGTAAAGTTAGAACCGTTATCTCTGCAGCAGTATCTATTCATTTATTGAATGAAAAGTAGAACATCATTACCTCCAACTTTATCGTCTTTCTCTATGCTTTGTTCTCCAAACTGCCGTTGTTTCTTTTTGTTTCTTGATTTATACTCTTTTATTATCTGTAATTCGTCCTACTGATAACATAGCGACTCACGTTTTGCCGTAAATGGGATTTTACTTTCCATCATTGTCGGCTCTCTCATATGTCTGTATATAATGATGCACATAGTAATATTTTTGCTTTTAACTGCGGTTTTTCATCTCTTTCCATTTTCTCTTACAAACTTTTTATAATTGCACTCTTCCAATTCTATTTAGTAATAATTTTTGGACCGTCCATCCATTATTATTACTGCTCTCATTATAATATTCGTATATGCACACTCACAACACTCTCCTCTTATTATTATTATTATTACTATTATTATCTTATTATTACTATCATAACCTAACTAATATCCATAAAATAAACCAAGTTAATAAAATTACATTATAACTTATTTTCAATACCCTATCGGAATATTACGTTACACCTATATTACACTATCATACCAAAATTTTATTAATTTTGGCCGTTTCATCAAAACGTATCAAAATATATCAAATGATAGCAATTTTATAAAATTATCTTTAAAAAGAAAAATTTCATAAATTCCATAAAACTGAGCAAAAATCTTCAAAATTAATTATAGAACCAAAAATGGAAGCAAAAGAGATGCCTTAATCACAGTACAATTGTTTCATGTGGTGTTTATTTTTCCAGTGTTTTCTTTTTTCTCCTTCTTCCTGATTTAACTCGTATTCCGGATCTTTTGCGTACTTTTTCTCAGTACTTCCCCCTTCGATTTTCAGCCATCTTTGCAAGTATCTCCTGTCCCTTTCTTTTTGCAAGTTTTATCTGTTTATCTTGTTTTGTATTTTTTCTTTTCTTGTCCTGCTTGAGCTGCATCAAGCCGGAGTATTATACCCTTAAAATAGATGCTTTCCAGGGCTAGGCCAGTGCCTGTGGCTACGCTGTCTAGAGTTCCTTCCGGATCTTGGGTTCCTTTTTTGTATTTCGTCTGCTTGTCATAGAGGCCAGTGGTGTATCGCGATCCGAAGGTTGTAGCGTTGCCGTAGGTACTTTTGATGAGTTGCTTGATTTTTTCGGCTTTTGTGCCTTCTGGCTGTGTACCTGCTGGGATTTCAGTTGTTAGAAGTTGGGCTGCAATGTACAAAAAGTCGGTGTCACCGACTAACGTTTCTGTTGTTGTCGCTTCTAGCGCGATCTTTGGAGGTGTTACCGCGTCTTTTGCCTTGCACAGCAGGGATGCTAGCTTTGCCGCCGTGGCCAGTTTGTTTGGTGGATTCTCTTCTTCGGCCTCGCAGTTTTGCTTTGGGTGGTCAGCTTTTTTTGTTTGTAATAGCTCGCCTCCATATGTTGTGCCAGCCGATTCTGCTACCATCGAAATGCTGCTGAGAGTCTCCGTGGTAGATGTCGTTTGGCATCTGCCGCTGTTGTCTGTGTCCCCTGGCGATGCCGGCCACCTCAACGTGGTGCCAGGGTCCAGTACCCCGTATCATCGGGGGAAGCCAAGAGCCAGCAGAGTTCCTTTCATGGGGAACACTGCTTTGCTCCGGCTACGGCATCATACAGCACAGGGATCAGCAGCGTCTTGCTGGGACACCGTTCTTCATTTGTCGGTCCCTGGGCACGTGCCAGCGTGCCATCAGCAGTATCATCCGCACTAAGATGCTGCTGTCCGGTGATGTGGAACTCCAAAAAAAGGATTGCTAATTGACATCTTTTGGAGAGTCCGGAGTGGGGGGCTTCTCGCCCCATCTGCTGTATTCCTTTCATCTGCGGAGCTACAACAAAAATTATAGAGAGTGTGTTAGGCTTAATAAAAAAGGGAGACTCTGCCACAGTCGCCAGATCGATAGCATCTCAGGGCTCTACGGTGATGGCTGATGGCCGCGCCAGTGGGGGGAAACTCCCACGAAGGCACGAAGAAAATTTCAAAAAAGTCTTCTGTGTCTTCTTTTCCTTTTATTTTTTCTTGTGTTTTTTCCATCAGTGATCCAGTGATCGTTTTACCGCTAGTTTTTGTATCTACATACGCTAGATTGCCGTTGTTATTTGTTTCATAATAATTACAGTATTTATTGTTATTGTTGTGATGATTACTTTTCTATTTGTGCGCTTAAAAGTGCATATAATCCATATACATTTCTTTTTTATTTATTTTAATCTTTATCACTAAATTAAAATTATTACGAGTTCACTGTTGTTTAAGTGCTTCTTTTGTCGGTCTTTCTGTTCTTCCTGCTTTTTTCATAATTATATTAATATGTAATGAAAACACGCTCCTTTCTTTATTACTGTTACTACATTATTATAACCCTAACCAATATCCATAAGCAACATAAATCATATTCGGAAATTTTTCTAATTTCCACTTTTTTATTAAAAAGTATTGATACATATCAAGTATGAGTAATTTTAGAAAGTTCTTTCAAAAACGAAAACTTTCATAGTTTCTATAATTTTCATATAATTGAGCAAAAATCTTTTACAAATTATTATTTAAAGTGTTATTATAGCAGAAAAAATGCAAGCAAAAGAGGGGCCTTATGAATGACAAAAGAATTGCTTCCTGTGGTGTTTGTTTTACCATCTGTCCCTGCTGCTGTTGTCACTTTAGCTTAGCACTCCCCATCTTTGAATTCACATCCATCCTCTTTGTTGCATTTAACCTTATGAATTTCTCCCTTGCAGTCCTTTGATTTTTGTGGATCAACCGCCGCAGCGCTTGTACTCTTTTTTCCTGCTTCGAGTTCCCTTTAAATTCTTAGGCCCTCCAAGTGACACAACGTTGCCGCTATAGCCTATTTCTGTGCATGCGTCTGTCACCGCTTCTATTGATTCTTCTCCGTGTTTGTATTTTCGAATGCACTTCGTCTTCATTACTGTTCTTATTATAATATTCATATATACACACTCACAACACTCTCCCATCATTACTATCATTATCATTATTATTATTATCATTACTATTCTTATCTTATTATTCATGAAAACTGTAATCTTTGCACTCTTTTCCATCTCATTTGCAACCATCTTTGCACTCGGACCCAGTTTTTTTTCGGAGCACTTTTTGCCTTCTGCATTTGGTGCCTCTCCTGTTCCTGCTGCTGTGTTTGTCTGTCCTTCTCCATCTTTAGGTTTGCAGTGGTCTCCTGTTGTCTCTTTAGTGCTATCCCATTTGCAGTCATTTGCTGTGCAAGTCGTGTTTGCCCTGTATTGTGCACAGTTTGAGTTTGTTGTCGGGTTTATCGCGGTTTTGTCCTTGCCTGTTTGGTTGGCTGCCGCCGCTGCTGTGACAAGGTTTCCTGCTATTGCCGCTTCATATGCTGCATCAGCGGCCGCTTTGTATGCCAGCAACTGTGTTGCATAGGCTTCTGCTAATTGTGCCGCTGAATACATGCGCCGTAGGGCTGCGGCTGCTTCCTGCAGTTTTTTGACCCATGCTATCGCTTGAATCCCTTTTCCAGAGTTTTTCTTAAAGTGCTCGCTGTAGTCTACGCAAACCTTGTCTGCCTGGCCATCGCAGGTGTGGTCGGTTGATTTACCCAGCCTGACATACAGTTCGTTGTCCTGCGATTTTTGTGTTAGCGCCGTTTCGAACGCCGTCAGTAAACCTTGGATGTAATCTGCCGCGGCTGGCTGTGCCGCTGTTCCCGGGCACGTCGCGTTTTAGGGTGGTCCATTCTGCTGTCGTCGCTGTTACCGAAGCGGACCAATCGGCACCCGTGTAGGCATCTGTACATACTTTTCGGGCCGCTGTGGCTGCATTGCAAAGGCAGAAGAAATCTCCTATGATGCTCTTGCCTGTTGCGCTTTTGCTGCACACAGCAACGTAGGTAGTGCCTGTGGCAAGGGTTGTTGGTTGCTTGATGTCTGATTTTGTCGCCATCGCCGCCATAGAGTGCCGCCGTTAGTGCCTTCTGCGCTGCGGCGTTTTGTGTTTCTGTCGCTTGCGCTGTCAGCTGCTTGACTACTGCGTGTAGTGCAGCAATCTGGTGTTTGTCGGAGATAGGTTTGTAGTCTTTGTTGCCATCGAAGCCTATTTTTGCTTCTCTCGCGCTTTTGAATGCTCGCCACCAGAGAGGCCAAGCTTGTTGCCATTCTTTCTTGTGCTGCACTGCTGGTCCACTGTCTGGGAATTGGTCGCCTTTTGTGTTAGCTTCTGATGTGTCAAACATTGCCTGCCACTTGATGTCGCTGGTCGAAGCGTTTAACTGCTCGAGTGTCGTCATCACCCCACCAGCGTCCGTTTCTAGCGCCGGTGGGCCGACGGGTGTCACCGCTAGTGCTGTTAGCCTACACATGAATTGATGTGCCGCTGCGTTATCATCGGCGGCACCGTCTACGAAGCGTAAAGCGGTTATTAGCGCTATTGATAAGACATGGCCAAGCATCGTCTGTTTGTATACCTTTCGTTTGTGTGAAGTTGTCTCTAAAGTATTTGAAAATAACTTTGGCATTAAAGGAATTACAAGTTGCACGTCGTATAAAGGGTGACTCCTAGTATATTGCTGCTGTGTTGTTGAGCTGCCGTCGTAATTGTTTGGTGTAAAATCCCTACTGTTCTCGCCGCGCACCGGCTGTGGTCATCTTTATATGCCCGAAGAACTTCCCGCCGTACTGCAAATAGCACAGAGCTATCAAACTAGAAGGGTGCTTCACAGACATATTTTGTACTTTTTTGGCTTGATACCGCTTATCTTCCGTTCGTATTATTTAGTTCTTCTTGTATGCTGAATTTGCAACAAATATTTGAAACTTGAAATTCCTATTTCACGTCATGTATCAAACAAGCTTTTATTTCTACAAATGTCTTGTACTAAACCACCTTAATTCCAATTCTTTATACCAACTAAGATTTTTCACAATTAACTTCGCTTTTTCCTCCCATGCAATTGGCTGACCTGGAAAATGAATGAATGGTGCTTCTCCAATTTCACCACTATTGGGAATGGAGAATAATCTCTTATCATAATACAATCCAATCATCCCCCTCTTCAAAACAAATCTCTGTCCAACAGCTTCTTCCTGAATTGCACTCCATATTAGCAACGGTTTGTAAATACTCTGCTCTGACCATCATTCCTCACTTCCTTTTAGTAACTCTCCAAATGCGTATTCAAATTTTCTAAATGCACAAACTCTTGCTATCAAACCACCACAACTAATGGAGGTGATTTTAGTAAATGAGGTAACTTTTTCTCTTTTTTTTGTCCAACATTGAAAAACCAATAGCATCTCTCCACATGCTCTTTTTAATACAATTTCATCCTCCCCTCCAAGCTTTTATCTTCACTTTCGTCGCTATTTTGTGTAAAATAGTCTACAGCATTTTCATATTTATCACGATCATAAACAATAACATCAGATCCATCCAAATGAATTACAATATCCTCATCACTTGCATTCTGTTTCTCTAAAAATTCCATAACCCATCTAGGCCTCTTAACATGACTATACAAACCTCCCATAGTAATTGTAATAATTTCAATATTGTTCAGCTTTTCACTCAAAATGAGCCCACACCATCCTTAAGCTGCATGAGCTTGAACTATAAACACAAAGACTCTGTGTTTCTTAGGATTACATTCCCGTATCATACTAATAAAGTTTGTGATTAGTTATAAGGAAAAAAGAAAATGTATAGACGGTAACTTCTATTTTAGTATAAATTATATTCACCCACACTCACTTCTATTTAGTTGTGTATTCTGATGTTCCTTGTATTCTTCATATTTGACCTTCATATGTTGCAATAATCTTCACGTGCGTGATAATACCTCTAGTCATTTTTATGTTTGGAGCCATGTATACTCCATCTTCTCTTTTTGTCTTTCTTAATGTAATTTGACAATATGTCTCACCGCCACTCTTATTATGATATTAGTATATACACGCTCACAACCATGCTTTCATAACCTTAACTAATATCCGTCATAAAATGAAAATGAACCAAATTAGAAATTTTCATATTTTTACTCATTTTTGGTGGCTGTTGTTAAATTAAACAATATACTTAAAATCTATCGGTGATGAGGTATCCTTTATTTATTTGCACATTTCTATGCAGAGCATCTGCAAAATCTTCTGTTTGTTGCCATGAAACTGCATCCAAGCTTTCCGTGCCTGCGGCTTGCCTCTACAGACTTATTTCCTCATGGTTGGTCGAGCCAACACGATGTAAAAAGATTAGCCTACGTTATTATCTGTTCGGTGTGCGTTAGCTAGCCACTATGGTGCTGTTGTTCCACTTTCATTTTGTAATTTAACATGAATAGCAAACAAAATCAACATGTGGGCGTCATTTACGAGCTCTCTCAGGCTCTACTCTGCCATTGATGTAAAAACATGATAATGACTCTACTAATCAAGTTCTTATCCTGCTTTTTTGCCTCATTTTTCTACTCGCCAGAAAATTAAAAACCATAGCCTTCACCACCATATATGCACACTCATCTATCCATGTTTGATAGGTATACGGGCATAATTAGCTCATCCTAAAGCACTATATTCCCTCTGAGTTCTGCTTTTTCTTACACTGCTTCTACCGCTATCAATAGCTTATATACAGCAGTTGCCTTGTACACTTGGTTCTTTGTCTCCATTATCTTGCGCATGATGATGCCCATTGTCATACTAGTGTTTGAAGCCGGAAGCATTCCCTATTCTTTTATTTCCTTCCTTCTTAGTTTCCCTTAATAATAATACTTTTCACTTCCTCTTTAAATTTTGTTCTCCCCTTACCACTCACTCACTTACATTACACAGTTGCTATTGTTTGAAAAGGGTGAATTGGGCATGTCAATTCAGTCTTGACAAATACTTTCATTATAATATTAGTATATTTACATACTCACAACACATTCCTATAATCATCATTATACATATTATTATGACGATAAATAATATCCATAACAAGATAATAAAACCAAACTTAAAAAAATAGTATCTATTTTATTTTACATACCACATCACCCTACTACTTTACACCCATAGTCAACTTTCATATGAAAATTACAGATTTTCATATTTTGATAAATTTTCAAAAATTGCATATTTCATCAAAAACCGTTAAAATATATCAAATTTTCAGCAAGAAAAAGTTGAGAGGGGAAATTCTTTTAGAAAATCAAGGCGGTAAAAACAGCACCCAGCAGAGCCAATTTCTTAAGGACAAGAAAGCTGGAATCCTTGCACTTGCCTTCTTTCCACCAAAAAACAGCTTTTTTATCTTTTGGAATTTAACATTTCACTGCAGCGCATTCCCCACGAGTTTTCGCCGCGCTACACTTATCTGTTGCTGTTTCTCCATTTCCTCCATTTCCTGATCGCGCTGGTTGCTTCGCCGCTTCTGCATCTACTACGCACTTTTTTTCGCCATTTTCTGTAATTTCTTTGCAGCCATCTTTGCAGGCACCTCCGGTGCCTTTTAACTTGCAAGTTTTATTTGTTGTACTTGCTTGACGTGGGTTAGGGATAGGTGGCACCACGCCTGTAATGTATTCTTGGCTGGTTTGTACGTTTACAGCTGGCGCGCTGTATGTGGCCTTCGCTGATGATATTAGAAGCTGTGTGAGCATGACCGTGCTTTGTGCTTCAGCTGCCGATGCCACTATTTCTTCTACCTTTGCCTGTGCGTCGTTCATCTTTTTGAGCCATGGTATTGCGTCTAGACCCGCGCCTCCGCTGCCTCCTTTGGCAGCGGCAGGGTATTCCACGCAAAGTTGGCCGCTGGTGCCGCCGCAACTGTTAGGGTTGCTGCCAAGGTGGAATTTGATTGCGCTGCTATCGTCTTTGTGCCTTATGCCGCTTTTTAACTGCGCTATCGTCGTTGCAAGGACCTGGGCTGTCAGTTTTGCCTATAGCGCTGTTGTCACAGTCCTGAGTGCTGCTGCCGCTGCTAGCGCAGCACAGGCAGAGCATGTCTCCTATGATGCTCTTACCGCCGTTGTGGCCGCATCCGCTCGCCCACGTTGTATCATCTGCTGTTGTTACTGTTGGTTTTGGTGTGCAGTCCGTTTGCCCGGCTCCGTACAGAGCTTCGCAAATGAGCTTCTTCACCTCCTGCGCTTTTGTTGTGGTTACGGCGGTTTTGATCCTGTCGTAGGTTGATTGTAGACTTAATATCTGTTCAAGTGTAGCGTTTATGGTATGTGCCGCTAGCTGCCTTTGCCACTCGTGTGATGGTGCTTTGTGTTCTGCTATCCATATCTTGCCGTTACTTGTTTTGATCGCTTGTTGGTAGTCCTGCTGCCATTGTGGGAATGATTGGTCCCAGTGCGTCAAGAAAGGCTCTTTTTTTATTGCGTCTTTTCGTGCCTGCCACGTGTCCTTGTTAGGGTCCTCTTTAAATAACTCCTGCCAGCTGGGGTCTGCTGTTGACATGTTCATTGTTCTGAGCTCATCTATGTCTGCTTGTTCCAGCTCCTTTATGTCGGGCAACTGCATGTCCACTCCGCCTAGCCTGAAGGCCGCACAAAGCAAGTGCAAGTCCGCCGCGTTGGCTTCTGAGAACGCACTGTCGCTTTTCAATGCCGTCACTATTAGTGCAGCTGCCACTTGTGCCACTAGCCGCATTTGCTTTGTGATACTTTGCTTGCTTTTCGTTTTTGTGAAGATTCTAAGGGGATGTATTGCCTGATTTTTGATCGCTGGAGACGCTTTATTTGTGGTTTTTACTGCCTTTAACGGCAAGATCGCATGTTGTTTCGCATTGGCGCTTTTGTTTTGACACACGTTACTGCCGTTGACATCCTTCTTTGTTGGACTTGGCTGTCGGCCCACGTCTATTATTGCTGATGGTGTTTCCTCCGTGCCGTGAAGACGTGCTAGAGTCAACTCGGCCACGACGTTTCTGTCGTTGCCTGTTTTGGTAGCCTTTCCAAATTTTGTGCGCGCCGCATCTCTTGTATTGCTTTCTCGTTGTTTGCCGCGCCGCAGCGCCAGCGCCGGAACTGGCATTAAACCTCTGCCTACTCTCTTAAGGTTTCTGCTTGCTGTTCGGTATGTGATTCGCCGAATATGTGTTTTGGGTTCCCGTTCTTAGTTCAGTAGCTTTAACTGGCGGTGGAGTAACTACTGCAACCTTACCCTGCGCTTGCTACTTTTTGTCGGTTAGGTTCCACTTTGTGGTTTATTGTTTCATTGTGGCCCCCGATTTAGACCTTTTTGGCGTAATGCACATTTTGTGGCCATTGCGCTTGCTGTTGGGCGCATAGAGATGTAGTTTGTTAGAATTAAAATGAGACATGGTGGGTGTAGGCTGTTTTTTGGTTTCACACATGTCGTTGGCGATGAAACATAGGGTGCGTGTTTCAGCCAGGCGGTCGACAGTCTCTTTCATTATTACGGCTCCGTTAGATGCGTGAACCGTTTTTGTTCGTTGTTGGTTGCTCTTGGCTATCACGCCCTCTTGTTGCACGGGTTAAAACTTGTGGATAAATTTCGCTGCTGACACTGAAATTTCATCATTCATTTGCATACTAGTAGTGTTTTTTATATGGCTTTTTTATGACTGCACTATTAGTCGTTACTGTCGGCAGACCTATTCAAAAAAATTACCACCAAAATCATTTTACATCCTTTTCCTTTGCAATCGGATTCTGTTTATCTTCAACTTACAGCACTCCCCTATACAACCAGTGGCAAGTAGGCCCTCGAACCTAGTGATCAATATTAGCTGCTGTTCATGCATTTCAAACAGACTCGTCATCATTTCTGCAGTAGAATCTACCCAATATTGTGTGAAATTTAGAGTACAATATTCTCTCGTATCATTTTATTCATTTATGCACTGTGTTTCCACCTATTCTGTTGTTTCACTTTGTACTTTATTTTCTTTTCTTTCTTCTACTAATCCTATTAACGTGTATAATGTAGCTACTCCATATGATTCGTGGCTTCGCTGGAATGGTCCCTTTTTTTCTTCGGTCATCTGCCTTGTCTGTCATGATTCCCATCATATGCTATCGTTCTGGCGACTGTGGCAGAGTCTCCCTTTTTTTATTCAGCCTAACACACCCTCTATAATTTTTGTTGTAGCTCCGCAGTTGAACGGAATACAGCAGATGGGGCAAGAAGACCCCCACCCCAGACTCTCCCAAAGATGTCAATTAGCAATCCTTTTGTTTTGATTTTTGTTATTTGTTTATTATTCTCTTCCCCTCTTTCTGTTTCTGTTGCTTGTTGACTGCATACCCCCCCCCTGTCTCTGAGTGTGTCTGGACTATTCCTGCGTCCGGTGCTTTTCCTGCTAGCTCCACACTCGGAAATAAGGGGGAAAGTTGCAGAAGGGAGAGTGGGTTGTATAACTGTTACATTAGGTGAGGACTTCACCTGCGGCCGGCTCCGTTCAACCGCAATGAGAAACTGCGCCAGCATTTTAGTGAAACATACATCTTGCACACACACTCACCTTCTACCGCAAACCTGACACGTAACTCCTTCAAACCGGGGCAGCTCATCAAGTGCAGCGACGTTTCTTCGCAGTTGCCGCGTTGGCTGGTAACAGCGCGCTCTACCTTCATACCGTGCATCTTCTTTTGATGTAGGGTGAGGCCAATTTTGCTAGCACACTGCCTTCCGCGTTTGTATGCGGGGAATCAGTGGCACACAGTTTTGTGCTTTTGCTGCATTTAAGCTCGACTCCCTCACCTTTGTGGAAAGCGTTACAGTGTCGGATGAGGGTGTCCCTGCAACTGAGCACTTTTTGGCACACACCACACTGCACCTCGCCTTTCCCCGGGACGTCAACGTTTCCCTCACGGGCACGCTTACGAGGGAATTGCACCACCACCACGGTACCATCCTCCGTCACTATGCTCTTATGTTTGAATTTCTTGTGTAGTGACAGGGAAGAACGTGTACCGAAGCTCGCCTCGCACAGGTCACATTGAAATGGCAGCTTCCGTGTATCCTGAGGGGCTGGCGCTGCTGGGACGCTACCATCTCCTTGCAATGAGTCCTCGTTCTCTCGCCCCCTTTTCACGCGGCAACTACCGCTGCCTATGCCATGTATTGTTTGAAGGTGGTGTAATAGTCGGCCTGGCACTGCGAATTTGGAGGCACAGAGGGTACAATGAAGCACCTGCAGTCTCATCGGGACTCGTGTGCTCGATGGTAGAGGGGGCTCCGGGGGGATATCCACTGCAGGTTTTGCATCGCCGTATTTGATCCTCCGGAGGGCATCAGCTCGCACAAAGCCGTGTTTGTTTACCATGTGCGTTACAGCACTCGAGCAACATGAATTGGTATGTGGCACATTCCGTACATTTGGTCGGTTCGGAGGTTCTCTGAAGAGTGCGTGTCGCAACAGTTGGGACCGTTTGTATTGTTGGTCCTATCGCTGCATGTTGCGGGTTACACTATCGGCACTGTGGAGGCACACTCGGGTTGATCTTTCGCAACATCCATCCCGTGATACCAAACCTATGAGTGTTCTCATGGACTTCTTCCGACCTAAGCACTCGCTTCGCATAAGCAATGATGTCGGGGATCTATGTGTCTCGCAACTGTGGTAAATCTGCGGCCTTTTTGGCCATTTCGTCACAAACCTCATTTTTTTTCACACCACAATGGCCAAACACGAATTGTAGTCGGATACGCACCTTCCTTCTCTGCTGTTGAAGCAGAAGCCTGCATAGTCGTCTTAGAATTGTGTTCGTTACGGCTAGGGGGCCTGTCTGCAGTGCTGTTAACATTGAAAGCGAGTCAGAGAAGATGGACAACCTGCTCAGTGTGCTTCTGTATGCCGGAAGCCATTTCAGCAGCCGTTGCAGTCCTATCTCTAATGCTACGCATTCCGCTCTGTAACTAAATGAGAGTTCCCCTGCTCCGGTTTTGGGTGCACAAATCAGCGTGTTGTTTCTATAGAGCAAGGTAGCTGCTCCGGACTTCTCACCGAGGGACACGGATCCATCAGTACACAATTCGTAGTGCTCTCGCCGCGGTGGGCTCCTTCCCCTCCGTGTAAAATGCCGTTCAATCCACTTTTCGGAAGCCTCCCTTTTGACATCATTTGTGGTGCTGACTAATGGCCACAGGCTTTATCTGCGTGTGAAATATCGGTCGGCAGCTGTGGCGGAGCGTCGATGTCTCTAGTGGGTGCTCGCGTGGCTCAATGCGGAGGTGGGGGTAGGACCGCATGATGCGGGAATGTAAGACTCTGACTGGGTGTTTGCTGTGGTATACTTCTTCAGCACTGCGCCTAAACATCCGCCTCGTGACTCACACATCAGCATGAATTTCATGCTGCGCACAAGAGTGGTCGTCTTGAGTGGCAGGAGGTTTGCTTGCTATGATTCAACTGGCTTTGTGTTGTGCTGATGCAAGGAGGTCACGACTTCGTTCCGAAGCGTCCCAGTACCATACCTCAATGCCATACATGGTGTGTGCCTGTACGAGTGCTATGTAAAAAGCTCTCAGTACTTGTCGTCTTGGCCCCCATGTAGAAGCTGAGATGGCTGCTATCTGCAGTAGTCGGAAGTCCATCTTGCGTCTCGTTTCGGCTGCATGCGTTGCCATCCCTTCCAGACACTGGAATGTTACTCCTAGAAGCTGTGGTGTCCTGTCAGCTCCTATTCTTTCGCCGTCCAGTTGTAATGTAAGGGGGTGGCGCTCTATACACCCGAAGAGTGTGCACTTTGTTTTCGCTACAATTGACAGACATGAAGTACTCTTTTGACAACTGTAACACCACGTTGAGGCCGCATTGCCTCTCTGTGTGCCTCGCAAGTAGCTTCAGGTCGTCTGCAAAGAATCTGTGCTGCAGTAACGGCACTTCTGCAAGGCGTTGGCTCAACGAGTTCATGACAATAATGAACATGATTGGGCCAAGGACAGTTCCTTGTGGCACTCCTCGCTCAAATGTTCTGCTTCTGGAAAGCTTCTCCTTGAATCTCACTCTGCCAGTTCGGTTACTCAGAGTGATACCTTCATTCTGTGCATTTCCCTCGCAATTTTGTCGTGGTCTACTGCATAAAATGCCTTCTCGTAGTCAACGAATACAGCACCCGTAGTGGGGCAGCAGAGTGCAGCACGGACGTGCAGGAGTTGTTCGAGTGTTGAGCATCCGGGGCGAAAGCCTGATTGCTGCGGCGTCAGCTGGGACTCAACAGTTTCTCTAAGCCTCGCGGCAATTATGCGTTCCATGACTTTGCAGAGACAGCTCGTGAGCGTCACAGGCCTGTAAGAATCAAGGTCCTCCGCCTTTTTTCCGGCCTTCAGGATGGGGATGATAACACCAGTCTTCCATGCAGGCGGCACGACTCCCGTTCGTAGGCTCTCATTGAATAGCCTCAGAACAACATTCAGCGCTGTTCTACCGAGATGTTGCAGTGCCTCGTTGTATAAGCAATCAGGTCCGGCTGCGGATCCACTCGGTAGCAGTTTGATCGATCTCCGTAGTTCAGCCATCGTGATGGGACTGAACTCACTCTCTGTCGTCTTTATGGGTGCTGGTGGGTGTGAGTCGGGATGCCTTCTTGCGCGGGACGAGTACAGTAGCTTGACGGTAGTCCGTGATGGCCGTGTTATCAACAAGTACAGCCGGTGTGGTTAGTGGTCGTGGCGCGTATACCTTCTTGACAATGTGCCAACTGCAGCGGTCTGACACCGCAAGTCTGGAGCATAGCTCTTTTTTATGGTACGGTCCAGGATCTGCTTACGCGTGGCTACCAACTTTTCCCTTCGGTGGGAGGGTCCGCATCCAGAGATCTCTTCATCGAGTTTCGCGAGCTCAGGTGTCCAATGTGGTGGCGTTGCTCTGCAGCCACGGGGGACGGAGGAGCTTAATTTCTGTTCCAGGGTGTTGACGTTCTTCTCTCTACCAATTTTCCTGCAGAGCTCGTCAACCTTGAGACGGAAATTCCTCCAGTTAGCTTTTAACCATGCGTACATGGGCTTTCGAAGCCGCGGGCAACTCAGTGCATCTGTGTCGTCTCCAACGATAACGTCGAAAAATATGTGATGGTGATCGCTATCGGGAGAATACAGCGATGCCCACGTGTACACTGTGCAATTCCTTGACAGTGTCACATCAGGGGTGGACTCCCCGTGGTGGCGCGCGTACCTGGATGGACTCACCAGTGTTGCAGACCAGAAACTGGTTGTCAATGCACCACTGTGTGAGGGTTTCACCCTTGGTATTTGGTGGGTTCGCGCGATCCCATGCCAACGCGTGTGCGTTAGCGTCTGCACCGATGAGCTGGGCACCGTCAGTCGTCAGAAGCGTATCTAGGTCAGTTGCCGTGAAGGTGTGTTTTGGTGGGATGTATGCCGACGTGAC
Source organism: Trypanosoma evansi (assembly GCA_917563935.1). Lineage (NCBI taxonomy): Eukaryota > Euglenozoa > Kinetoplastea > Trypanosomatida > Trypanosomatidae > Trypanosoma > Trypanosoma evansi. Next base: position 2,755,022 of record OU830660.1, on the reverse strand, counting down.
AGTCAGCGCCGTTCCACGTGCAAGGTGAATTGTTGCATGCACTTGTTCAATGCGACCAACAACGGCCATACCGGTCTCGACTGGCAGGTCCTCCCTCACTAGTATTGATACACCACCTCCTTTGCAGTTACGAGCTATTCCGTGATTTTGGTAGCCAGCAACGCTAAAGCAAGCCGCCTCTCCAGGCGTCATCCTTGTCTCGCTCAACAGACAAAAGGCGATCCGCTCATCAACAAGGGTTTTGTGGAGTGCTAATCTCTTTCCTTGAGATAGCCCGGCGCAGTTCCACTGCATCCCGCGCAACGACGGACTGGGATTCTTTTCCACATCACCGGACAGCAGCATCTTAGTGCGGATGATACTGCTGATGGCACGCTGGTACGTGCCCAGGAAGATCGGAAGAGCGTCGTGCCGTAGCCGGAGCAAAGCAGTGTTCCCCATGAAAGGAACGCTGCTGGCTCTTGGCTTCCCCCGATGATACGGTGTACTGGATCCTGGCACCACGTTGAGGCGGCCGGCATCGCCAGGGGTCCAAATCAGCTGTAGAAGTTTGCAGCCAAAAAGCCAAAGGACTGCAAGGAAGAAAAAGACGAAAATAAATGCAACAAAAAGGATGGGTGTGAATTCAAAGATGGGGAGTGCAAAGCTAAAGAGGGAGTAAAAGCGGAAAATGATGGTAAAACTACAAACACCACAGGAAGCAATTCTTTTGTCATTAACAAGGCCCCTCTTTTGCTTGCATTTTTGCTTCTAGCATTAACTTTTTAGTATTTTTGCTTAATTTTATGAAATATATGATATTTTCTATTTTGAGAGAAATTTGAGATATTTTAACACTTTTTTGTGATTGTAACGGTTATAATATCAACAGTAAAGACAGTAATAATAATGATAGGAGACTGTTGTGAGTGTGTATGTGCTAATATCATAGTAAGAATGGTGGTTTAGAGCCAATACACGGCCAAAATAGAGGTACTTACAACCATAGCCTGAACATCAAAGGGGAAAAATGTGGGCTCTCACATGATAACAAGTACGGCAAGGAGTTTCTAGAAAAGTTAAAATATAGGACACCAAGACGAGGCATGCAACAGAAGTCCAGCACAAATGCTCAGGAGCAAGTAGCAAGAAGAGAAGCATAAAAGGGGCGGACTTCTCTGACACGGCAAGGCAAGCGCTGGAAGAACAAGCCCAAGCCGTACTGCAGTTGGCGACGGAGCTCAGGGCGGAACTACTAAAAGCCAAAGCTGACACAGCGCAGAAGTTACTCAGGCAAGACGCTGCCGATTCCATGGAAAANGCCCAAGAAGCAGCCAAGAATGCATTCCGGCTAGCGGAAAACATCCAGAAATCAATAGCATTGATGGCAGCNGCAGCCCCAAAGCAAGCAGCAAATGTGGCCGGTGGAACAGCGTTGNCTCAAAATGCAATGGGACGCCAACGAAAAAGCCGGTGGAAAACACTGCAAATTGAATGAGACAGCAGCACAACAAATAACTTCCAAGGGGGAACGGAGTAACACAAACTTTTTCAGGTTGCAAATACAAGCAACAGAAAGATTGCACTTGACACTGCAAATGGGAAAATAATGCTTGAAAAAATTATAGTTTTCTTGTAAACAATAAATACCTCTGGTGGATGTCGGCGTTAGTTTTGGCTGCATTCTAAGGATTCTGACAATTTTCTCTCAATTTTATGAAAAATTTTGAGTTTGCCTAAGCTTGCTAAAATTTGATTAGTATGGTAATAGGGTATAAGAATTAATGCTAATCTATTTTGGTTCATTTTTTCTCTTCATTTTTTTTTTTAATATTATAGTAATATTAGTTAGAGTGGTAACAATAATAGTTATGATGATTATAGTATGAGAGTGTTGTAAGTGCGTATATACGAATATAATAATAATAATAATAATAATAATAATAATAATAATAATAATAATAATAATAATAATAATAATAATAATAATAATAATAATAATAATAATAATAATAATAATAATAATAATAATAATAATAATAATAATAATAATAATAATAATAATAATAATAATAATAATAATAATAATAATAATAATAATAATAATAATAATAATAATAATAATAATAATAATAATAATAATAATAATAATAATAATAATAATAATAATAATAATAATAATAATAATAATAATAATAATAATAATAATAATAATAATAATAATAATAATAATAATAATAATAATAATAATAATAATAATAATAATAATAATAATAATAATAATAATAATAATAATAATAATAATAATAATAATAATAATAATAATAATAATAATAATAATAATAATAATAATAATAATAATAATAATAATAATAATAATAATAATAATAATAAACGAAAGGGGTTTTGAATTTCAAAACCCTTTTGGTTCCAACAAATCAGTAATAATAATAATAATGATAATAATGACAGAATAGTATTATGATTGTAGATATACTAATATAATAGTAAAAGTGGTGGTTTTATAGCCCAATAGTCGTGTGAAAAAAAAAAAACCCAGCCAATACGATTGAAGAAAAGCAGTAGTAGAGGCGGCAACAAACAAGCCACAGAGCGATACAGCCAAACAGGAACCAGCAGAAGAAGAGGAGCAGCAAACACCAGGAGTAAATTGCTCTAGCCATACAACCAAGGAAACATGTGAGGCAGTGAACAAGGATGGCAAAAAGCATTGTGGATGGAGAAGTGGAAAAGATAATGAGAATGAAAAGGACAAAGTTAGATGCCGTTATTCCAGCTTCCTTGTAAATTAGGAAATTAGCTTTGATGGCTGCTTCTTTTTTGAGTTTTGTATCATTTTAGTGATTTTAAGTATTTTTAAGAGTTTTTCTGAAATTAATTTCGGTATGATAGTTTCACATGGGTGGAAAGCAGTATTGTAATAGGGTATGAAAGATGAGTGCTATTCTGAAATAAAAAGAGAAGTATTTAAAGCAATAGCGGCGGAAAAAAAGGGAAAAAACCCAACACCCCCCAGGCAAAAAAACAGAAGCAACTTGTGAAAAGAAAGGGAAAAAAGATAACTGCAAAGATGGATGCAAAGTGGAGGGTGAAGGCGACAATTAAAAATGCGTAAAGGATCCAACGTACAGGCCGCCACAAGCACAAGGAGAAGAGAAAGATGTGACAGCTACAAACACAACAGGAATGGGAGAGTGATGCTTTCAAAGATTCCAGTTTTCTTGTAAATAAGAAATTTTTTCTGATTGCTGCTGTTTTTGTGAGTTTGGTCGCACTTTACAAATATAAGTACTTTATACAATGCGAATGATGCAATGGGAGTAGGTGAGTGAGTGGCACAAAAATTAAGATGGGAATAATTATGCACAAGACAACGGCGGAGTAGGTGGAACTGCGGCGACCGGAAACTTGCGGAAATAAAGGACCCCAAAGCGCTCGCGGATGCTCAAATCTATTACACCGTTACTGGTTACATCGCAGAACAAGAACAAAAATAGTGATAGGAGTGTGTTGTGAGTGTGTATATACTAGTATTTTTACAGGTGTGGTTGAGAGTATTAAATTGTCACGAGAGAGAGAAATGAAAACACTAAAAACCATAAACATTGAAATTTTAGATATTTATATCGTGGCGGTTTAGCGGCAACTGCAACGGCGGGTCTCAAAGCAAGAAGCAAAAGTAACAGAAACGGACGAAACATGCGAAAAAAAGGCAAAGAAGATAACTGCAAAGATGGGTGCAAAGAAATTACTGAAAACGACCAAAATAAAAAATGCGTAGTAGACAAAGGAATAACAAAACAAGAAACAGGAAATCAAGATGGCAAAATACCCTCAGATAGGTGTACAAAGGACAAAGACAAAAATAAAAGTTTTGCTTTGATTACTGCCTCTTCTTTTCTGAGTTTGTTAGCATTTTAGTATTCTAAAATTTTTGTTTAATTTTATGAAATTGTTGATTTCTAACTTGGTGATTTTGTTATTCTATGGATATCAGGAATGACTTATGGATATAATAGTAATAATAATAGGTGATAGGTAATAACTGCGCACCAAATCAGCACTTACCACTGAGTAGAGCGATATGCAACCGCTTCCATCAACTTCCCGTTGTGTATGCCCGGAAAGGTCACACAATTACGTTAGTTCTTTTGGCCACAAAAAATATATATGTATATAAAGAGCTCTCCAAAACAGGGCTCTGTGAGTCGCGATCTTAATCATTTTAATTCTTGAATACGGCTACCAAATGAATAGCGCGTATGCCGTGACATTTGTGTATTGATATACTCTTTTCCTCAACACATTTTCTAGACGGCATCAATATGAGCTTTTGAAGGGGGATGATGACACTCTACCTCTAGGTGGAACGAAAGCTATGGAGACACTTCCAATTCCAACAACCGCATCGAATAATATGTTCAAGTAGCCACTGTGTGAAGTTCTTTTTATTTTTCAACATGCCTATACACACGCAAAAACGTGTCAATAAACATACATGAATATAAATAAACATATATTAAACAGAGGCATTACCGCAGCGACCCGTGGAAGGCCGAAGCGAACCGTATTTCTTTGTCAAACTCTGAGCGAGTCCAAGTGATTAACAATAAGAACTACAAAACAAGCGCTGTCACGCCTTTTCGCTACAACAACTCGCTACAGCATGCCGAGGACATTCGAAGTTCCAATGTCGATAATGGGAATTCACAACCGCAAGCGTATATTGAATAGAGGAATTTTCATTTTTGTGCCCAATCGCATTTACTTCATCAATAGCCGTGGGTTTCTCCTTACTCGCAGAACATGCGTGTATTTTGACACAACAGCCGATACTTTTCCAAAAAAAAAACATGTACGATGGTAGGAACCAAGAGTTCGCATTTATGCACCATCAAAACCTCTTGTTCAGTAGAAATAAAAAGTTTGAAGGAGATGAAAAGAAAGAACCAAATCCTTTTGGAATTGAACATTACTTTTGCGCCTCTAACAAGTTCGTCAAGGAAACAAAAAATAACTGACATGGACACACTCTCCATTACGCCGAGAATGTATCAAAGAAAATATATACACATACGGATGCACAAGCGCAGCATACGGGTATATGATATCACGTGATGATGCGGAACTTTCAAAGCATCAACAGCGTACACCACACACTACTGATCTTTTCTTTTTTCACTCAATCTATTATTCCACATTNTTTCTTCCAATAGACCACGATGGTATGGAGTAATAATGTGAGATAAAGCACATATATATGATGTGAGAAGGAGAGGTGTGTCTAGTGTTTCATCCGGAAGAGTTAACAAATAACGTATACAGTAGCCACACTTCCCATATTGTGCACATAACGCCTCATGGTATATTATTAGTATGTACAGGGGAAAACTATGTCGATATATTATAACAAACCTTCACATTTCGAGAAAAGCGGCTAACACAAAGGAGCTTATTATAATATTCCTATAAATTCCCCATACGTGTGCAAGCTGTCTCCTCAGCATATAATATATTGTGATATAGATAGAATAACCCCCAGTGCAACAAAATATGGGATCGATGTAAACATCAATAAATATACACTTGCCTCTTGGACATATTGGATGCCATATACATGGGAATCTCAGCCAAAATAAAGGCTTACAACATATATTATTATAAATCACAATGGCATGCTATTAATTTTATTCATATATTATTATAAATCACAATGGCATGCTATTAATTTTATTCTTCCATGGAACAATTGCGGCATAGCAGAATATCCGAGTGACCATACACATACATCCAATAAGACGCTCTCCGTCACAACGTGATGCAATATAAGAGACTACACACATAGTAGCCCAACATCTCGACGCAACGTAACACAACACACATACACATATACAAGCACACATATATGACTTCTTCAAAAGTCCCTGAGCATGAAATTCCAAGCATCAAGGTTCAGCGCCTCGGGACGTAAAGTGCCCCTCGAGCCCCACGGTCGTGGAGCGTGCCGCTCATGCTAGCTCATGCATGTACTCTCGTTTGGAGAGGGACAAAATATTATTATATTATATATATATATATATAGAGAAAGAGGTTTGGTTCACAGAGTTGGTGGCACTTACACACACATAGAAACACAATGCACCAAAAAATAATTGGAACATTGCCTAACATAGATATATATAGTACCACACAGTGTGACGCGCAACAATACAGACAAAAACATACACACACATAGAGTGTATATACATGCGCATTGTTGATGCAAACATAACATAATACCTCTCACACCTCCGCATCATCACATATATTTTATAAGTAATGAAATTCTTCCGTTGCTGGCGGGCAGAGCCCACCAGATAAGAGAAGTGGCGATTCGAGATAATATTCGTTTCGAATATGTTTTTTTTTTCTTGAGCGTGAACAGACAACTGGAAGAGACGGAAATATAAAGAGCATTTATATACGTATATGCCCGCACACAAAACACGTCTCACACAGAAATACAAAGTAATAAATATACACACGCATATGTAGTGTTATTATACACTTTTGCATTCCCTTCAACGTCAGTGAGCCATATAGAGACACACACAAGCCGTGCCCACACACTTATATAAATGAATATATATAAATATATATATATATATATGGAACGCACTTTACATGTACACTATATTTTTCCCTATTCTTTCTCTTTTTGCTTTTTGCTTTTACGGGCACCCGGTCTTGGGACTGGTTTCTGGCTTAGAGGCGTTCAGCCGAGAACCACCGTGCGATAGCGTCGGAGCACTTGCCCTTCGACAAACTCCAGAAACCAGAGGCACGGCATGGGAGTTCCTCTCGTACTACCCCATACTTCCCTCACGATGCCTGCGAGATCCCTTCACAATCTCACAAACACATATACACGTGTATAAAAGCATTATATAATAATAATAATAATAATAATAATAATAATAATAATAATAATAATAATAATAATAATAATAATAATAATAATAATAATAATAATAATAATAATAATAATAATAATAATAATAATAATAATAATAATAATAATAATAATAATAATAATAATAATAATAATAATAATAATAATAATAATAATAATAATAATAATAATAATAATAATAATAATAATAATAATAATAATAATAATAATAATAATAATAATAATAATAATAATAATAATAATAATAATAATAATAATAATAATAATAATAATAATAATAATAATAATAATAATAATAATAATAATAATAATAATAATAATAATAATGATAATAATAATGATAATAATAATAATAATGATGATGATAATAATAATGATAATAATAATAGGAGAGTGTTGTGAGTGTGTATATACGAATATTATAATAAGAGCATAATAATAATGATAATAATGATAATGATAATAGTGTGAATGTCTATAGTAACGAATAAAAATAAGGATAATAATGAATAATAATAATAATAATGGAAGTAGATGTTGGAGTAAGTGTTATATAGTGTTGAAATTGGAAATATTAATGAAAGGAACTGCAGAAACAAAGGAAGAAAAATGAATATAAAATATCCACAATTTTACATAATCATAAGCATGAATATCGTGAAGAGGACAATAAATGCGAGAAGGAAAGAAAGAGATAGGGCAGTGTAAAAGAAAAGCGGATTTTATACTTTTTAAACTGTAATAGCAGCAGTAAACAAAAAAGAAAAGAAATCGCGACAACACTTCAGTAAAAGAAATGATACGTCAGGACTGGTAGAACCGACGAATTTCCATATGCTACTCAAAAACGGATAGAATCTACTGCATAAATGGTAAAGTATCTGCTTTTTCACACAACGTTGGACAGAGGTGTTAACAATTAGAGTCAGTTGTCTATACTGGTTCGCGAATCTGTTTTGTGGGTTGCAGATTAGTGCAAAAATAGAGGGGAAAGAGAATGGTGTTTATAGGCGGATGGATGAATGTGATTTGAGGACTTATAAATTAATATGGGTTAGATTTTGAAAAGAGGAGTAGATCATTTGCAGCGAAAAGAGATAATATCGCAAGGCAGCCGGGTAAGCAAAAGCGTTACCGTCAACTTAAATCCGAACGCCTGCACAACCAGTTCTTATGGGACGAAAGCCAAGGAATCAGGATCCATGACTCCGAACAGCGGTGAAGCAGCTGGACAAGAAAATTCTGCCAATCCATTATTGTTTCATCCTAACTCGTCGCCAATGTGCAGCCAAAAAACATGCGCAACGAGCGAGCACCGTAGTAAAAACCTTTAAAAAACGAAACTTACTAACCTCCCCAGATCCCCCTCACTGCTTATCACGACCGGCACAACCCACTAGGGACAAGATCAGCACAATCGTAGCGAGGGAACTTGAGCAAGCGAAAACGGAATATTCAATGCTGTGGGTCCCCCGACTGTTCCTGTTATCAGTGCTAGGATCGGATCGCCAATGCCAACGAAGCAGCTGCGCTTTGTGCGATCGTCACACTCGCCGGACAAAGCAGAAGAGCTTCTGGACTCGCAAAAACTTAAAACCAAGAGAGAGCAGCAAGGGCTATAGAATAAAAAACACCTGCAAAACCAATAACAGAGAAATGTGTGACACTCAAACGACAAGCCAAATAACTGCAGCGAAGCTAGAATCAAAAATAGACGCTATAACGAGCCTTCTGAAGCTACACTCAAACAAAGCCACACTCGGCGTGTATCTAGGCACAGACTGCTCAGCACAAGACACGCGAGGCATATGTGTCAGCTACAGCGGGATTTCACAAACGACGGGAAAACCCACCGAAGTGATACCTTGGCTGGGACAACTTCATAGCCTGCTAGGAAAATTACGAAAACATGAAAACGCCGTCGCGGTCCGGAAACACGCTGCAGATGCAGTAAAGGCGAAAGCCAAGATAACAAAGGACCTAATCTACCATGCAAAACCGTGGGCAAACAAAAACATGGCACAAAAGGATGTCAAAAAAATGCTGAAGACGCAACCTCAGCACCAACAGAAAGAGTGCGCGCAACACAAAGATAACAAGAAAGCATGTACAGAAGCAAAATGCTCATGGAAAGGAGGGGATAATGAGAAAGGGGAGTGCGAAGTAGATGAAAAACAAGTTAAAGAGGAAGTAAAAATTGAGAAAAGAGCAACAGGAACCACAAACACTACAGGAGGCAATTCTTTTGTAATTAATAAGGTCCCTCTTTTTCTTGCATTTTTGATTCTAGAATAATACTTTTAAGAGTTATTTGTAAAAGATTTTTGCTATATTTTATAAAATTCATGAAAATTGATATTTTGAGAAAAGATATAAATTTTCTAAAATTTAATATATTTTAACACTTTTTGACAAAAATGTGTAAATTGTTGAAAATGCTTGGAAATATATAAATTTTCTTTCTGAAAGTGTCCTATGGGTCAAAAGTAATAAGAAATACATCATAGATATTATTAGGGGTTGCAATAGTAATAGTGATGATAGTATGGTGATGGTAATAAAAGGGTAGTGCTGTAAGTGTGCATATACTAATATTATAATGAGAGCGACGGTGAATACTGTATGGATTTCTGAAATAGAGGCACTTAAAACAGTGGCACTGCTACTAAAGAAGTAGATGGGTGAGTGGGAGAAAAGGGAAAAATTAATAAAGGAAATGGTCATCACTCTTACTAAGACTCTGCTGGTCATCACCATATAAGAGGAAGCGATGGAGAGGACAGTGAGGGACACAGAGACTGCAATGTACAGGTCGTGGCAGAGGCGGCAAGCACCAAAGTATGAAAATTTGGAAGTAAACAACAGAAGAAAAGACGCAGCAAAACACAAGAAAATAAGACAGGAGGCGATAATGCGCTGTATTTCACTCAGACATGGATGGATGGAAAAGTGGAGATGATTGTTGTAATAACAACAGCAGCAGTAGTTTATCAACATATAATGATGGGTCTCTCACGATGAAAACGAATGGCCGGCGAAGTTAGCGCAGAAATGTTAAAAATCTTAGCATAGATGACCAAGTGGCGCACCTGATCTTGACTGTAATCCACATAACAATGTGTAGAGGGAAATATAGATGCAGGCGAAAATATAAGATTCGCACACCGAACATACATCTTTCGACAGATACATGATAACAATATAAGGAAATTGCTTACGTAAATACCGTTTCCTTAAATAAACACCTTAGTGCCACAACTGACCTCTTTCTTAATAACCTCTATGATATTATAAGAAATTTAAAGTTTTCATTATTATGAAAACAGGAAGTTATGAACCATATAGGATGTATCTATAGAACAGTAAGTTGCTTATCTTTTATTGTTATGGGGATTAATTTATGTGTGTCACTCTACAGTTTGTTTAGTGAGGGTGAATCCATTTCGCTAGAAATTGTTGAAGATGAGTATATGAATTTTGTGTCAAAAGATGTCAAGAAGATTTGGAAAACTGAAGATTATTTTGTTGTATCTGGAATACCTTCAATAGATAATGATGAAAGATTTAGAAGAAGGAATTTACAGAGAGAAACGTGTTGGAGTTATCCTGAAGTTGCGAGAAAGTCAAATAATTTTAGTGGAAAGTTGCTTATAGTATATGCTCTTTCACCTCATACAAATAATAATTGCGAGCTCAGAGAAATTGTTAAAGAAGAGGCAGAGTTAAACCAGGATATTATTATTTTACCTGTTTTCAATGTGAATCTTGGGGATGGGAAGCGGAACTCACGATGAGTAGAAAAACATATTTGTGGTTCAAATTTGCAGTTGAAATATTCAAATCAACTAATCCCTATATAATGAAAGCAGATGATGATATATTTATGAGGGTGCCATTGTATCTGCAATACCTTGAAATATTGCCACGAGAGAAATTGAATATGGGGAGAGCATTGGGCGAACGTGACGAGTATTTACGGAAAGCTGACGTGGTATATCGTTGGGTACGCAAATACAATTTCGAGAGATGTCGTGAAAGAAATAGTTGGCTATTCGGGAATTTCCAAACTATTATCCAACAGAGTGAGTTTTCGAAACTTTGAGAAATATATTGAATATGCTGCTTTGAACGAAGATATTATGGTGGGAGAGGTATTAAGGAACAAAATTAAAATTGATGGTTTATTGACTGTGGATATACAAGATTGTAGTTATGTTATGCACTCAGAGTAACACCCAGAGGCTTTTAATTACGGACAAAAATAGTGATGCATTATTTAAAAGAGAGTGATTACACCTTTATCATTCTAAACAACAACGAACAGGTTAAACATCACAATATCATCAAATTGAAGTCACCATTAGCTTGCATCTTTAAAATTAAACTCTTCACATATGATTTCAATGTTTCAAAACAAACCTCTTATCAGCAAACGCTAACGATATACATGAACCAAGGAGGCACACACTATGTTTCAAACCACATTAGTAGTAGCAATAGAAATGTGCACCGACAGCAGGACACAATATCAAAGAATTCGCGCTAATGTGCCAACTATTTACCACGTGCGAACAGGGGACCTCAACAACTGGAAAAGAAGCTGAACCAACACTAGAATCTAAAACAAAAAACATTAGTCGCGATACCTAACCTCGAAGCAGGAAAAGCGGCGTTGCCCAAGGAGAAGACAACGATAACGATAAATACTGACCTAAAGGGTGTTCTGTACGGCGAAGGCAACAGAGAAGCAAAGGGTACCGGGCAGTCAACGTTCGGCAGCGGCGGCAACGCAGCATGCGGCAATAACGGTAGCGCAGACAACAAGGTCGGCACATCTCTAGCCAACGGCCTGGCCTTCCGTTGCGGCGACAACTCGGACGATACGGCTGCTGCAGGATGCATAAGCAACGGTAGCTGAAGGCAAACCATGCCGTGCACACGCCATCGGCGCAGTACAACTATGGCCCCTGGCGATGCCGGCCACCTCAACGTGGTGCCAGGGTCCAGTACCACGTATCATCGGGGGAAGCCAAGAACCAGCAGCGTTCCTTTCATGGGGAACACTGCTGTGCTCCGGCTACGGCATCATACAGCACAGGGATCAGCAGCGTCTTGCTGGGACACCGTCTTTCATTTGTCGGTCCCTGGGCACGTGCCAGCGTGCCATCAGCAGTATCATCCGCACTAAGATGCTGCTGTCCGGTGATGTGAAAGAGAATCCCTGCCCGTCGTTGCGCGGGATGCAGTGGAACTGCGCCGGGCTATCTCAAGGAAAGAGATTAGCACTCCACAAAACCCTTGTTGATGAGCGGATCGCCTTTTGTCTGTTGAGCGAGACAAGGATGACGCCTGGAGAGGCGGCTTGCTTTAGCGTTGCTGGCTACCAAAAGTCGGGCAGACTAGCTTGTATCTGTTTGTATGCGGGGTATCAATACTAGTGAGGTAGGACCTGCTAGTCGAGACCGGTCTGGTCGTTGTTGGTCGCATTGAACAAGTGCATGCAACAATTCCCTGTGTCACGTCGGCATACATCCCACCAAAACACACCTTCACGGCAACTGACATAGATACGCTTCTGACGACTGACGGTGCCCAGCTCATCGGTGCAGACGCTAACGCACACGCGAGTTGGCATGGGATCGCGCGAGCCCACCAAATACCAAGGGTGAAACCCTCACACAGTGGTGCATTAACAACCAGTTTCTGGTCTGCAACACTGGTGAGTGCACCAGGTACGCGCGCCACCACGGGGAGTCCACCCCTGATGTGACACTCTCAAGGAATTGCACAGTGTACACGTGGACATCGCTGTATTCTCCCTATAGAGATCACCATCACATATTTTTCGACGTTATCGTTGGAGACGACACAGATGCACTGAGTTGCCCGCGGCTTCGAAAGCCCATGTACGCATGGCTAAAAGCTAACTGGAGGAATTTCCGTCTCAAGGTTGACGAGCTCTGCAGGAAAATTGGTAGAGAGAAGAACGTCAACACCCTGGAACAGAAATTGAGCTCCGCCATCCGTATTGTGACGAAGGTCTCCGTCCCCCGTGGCTGCAGAGCAACGCCACCACATTGGACACCTGAGCTCGCGAAACTCGATGAAGAGATCTCTGGATGCGGACCCTCCCACCGAAGGGAAAAGTTGGTAGCCACACGTAAGCAGATCCTGGACCGTACCACAAAGAAGAGATGGAGCACACTATGCTCCAGACTTGCGGTGTCAGACCGCTGCAGTTGGCACATTGTCAAGAAGGTATACGCGCCACGACCACTAACCACACCGGCTGTACTTGTTGATAACGCGGCCATCACGGACTACCGTCAAGCTGAGAGGTTCAGTAAACTGTACTCGTCCCGCGCAAGAAGGCACCCCGACTCACACCCACCGGCACCCATAAAGACGATAGCGAGTGAGTTCAGTCCCATCACGATGGCTGAACTACGGAGATCGATCAAACTGCTACCGAGTGGATCCGCAGCCGGACCTGATTGCTTATACAACGAGGCACTGCAACATCTCGGTAGAACAGCGCTGAATGTTGTTCTGAGGCTATTCAATGAGAGCCTACGAACGGGAGTCGTGCCGCCTGCATGGAAGACTGGTGTTATCATCCCCATCCTGAAGGCCGGAAAAAAGGCGGAGGACCTCGATTCTTACAGGCCTGTGACGCTCACGAGCTGTCTCTGCAAAGTCATGGAACGCATAATTGCCGCGAGGCTTAGAGACACTGTTGAGTCCCAGCTGACGCCGCAGCAATCAGGCTTTCGCTCCGGATGCTCAACGCTCGAACAACTCCTGCACGTCCGCGCTGCCCTCTGCCGCCCCACGCACCAATCTCATACGGGTGCTGTATTCGTTAACTACGAGAATGCATTCGATACAGTAGACCACGACTAAATTGCGAGGGAAAGTAGCACAGAATGAAGGTGTCACTCCACATTGTGAAGTGGTGCGTATCATTTCTGAGTAACCGAACTGGCAGAGTGAGATTCAAGGAGAAGCTTTCCAGAAGCAGAACATTTGAGCGAGGAGTGCCACAAGGAACTGTCCTTGGCCCAATCATGTTCATTATTGTCATGAACTCGTTGAGCCAACGCCTTGCAGAAGTGCCGTTACTGCAGCACGGATTCTTTGCAGACGACCTAACGCTACTTGCGAGGCACACAGAGAGGGATGTCATCAACCACACACTGCAATGCGGCCTCAACGTGGTGTTACAGTGGTCAAAAGAGTACTTCATGTCTGTCAACGTAGCGAAAACAAAGTGCACACTCTTCGGGTGTATAGAGCGCCACCCCCTTACATTACAACTGGACGGCGAAAGAATAGGAGCTGACAGGACACCGAAGCTTCTAGGAGTAACATTCCAGTGTCTGCAAGGGATGGCAACACATGCAGACTACTGCATATAGCAGCCATCTCAGCTTCTACATGGGGGCCAAGACGACAAGTGCTGAGAGCTTTTTACATAGCACTCGTACAGGCACACACCATGTATGGCATTGAGGTATGGTACTGGGACGCTTCAAAACGAAGTCGCGACCTCCTTGCAGCAGCACAACACAAAGCCAGTCGCATCATAGCCGGCATACCACATGGGACGCGCAAAGAGAACTCTCTGCTGCAAGCAAACCTCCTGCCACTCAAGACGACCACTCTTGTGCGCAGCATGAAATTCATGCTGATGTGTGAGTCACGAGGCGGATGTTTGCGCAGTGCTGAAGAAGTATACCACAGCAAACATCCAGTCAGAGTCTTACATTCCCGCATCATGCGGTCCTACCCCCACCTCCGCATTGAGCCACGCGAGCACCCACTAGAGACACCGACGCTCCGCCACAGCTGCCGACCGATGTTTCACACGCAGATAAAGCCTGTGTGCGCTGATGACCCTGACGATGTCAAAAGGGAGGCTTCCGAAAAGTGGATTGCACGGCATTTTGCACGGAGGGGGAAGGAGCCACCGCGGCGAGAGCACTACGAATTGTGGACTGATGGATCCGTGTCCCTCGGTAAGAAGTCCGGAGCAGCTGCCCTGCTCTATAGAAACAACACGCTGATTTGTGCACCCAAAACTGGAGCAGGGGAACTCTCATGCAGTTACAGAGCGGAATGCGTAGCATTAGAGATAGGACTGCAACGGCTGCTGAAATGGTTTCCGGCATACAGAAGCACACTGAGCAGGTTGTCCATCTTCTCTGACTCGCTGTCAATGTTAACAGCACTGCAGACAGGCCCCCTAGCCGTAACGGACCCAATTCTGAGACGACTATGGAGGCTTCTGCTTCAAGTTCAGAGAAGGAAGATACGTATCCGACTGCAATTTGTGTTTGGCCATTGTGGCGTGAAACGGAATGAGGTTTGTAATGAAATGGCCAAAAAGCCCGCAGATTTACCACAGTTGATCCCCGACATCATTGCTTATGCGAAGCGAGTGCTTAGGTCGGAAGAAGTCCATGAGAATACTCATAGGTTTGGTATCACGGCCAACCACTTTCCAACAAAACATAAAGAAGAACTGACGAGGGAAGAAGAAACAACCAAAGATGGCACGCTTTCGGGTTGGGTCTTCAAGACACTATGGATGGATGTTGCGAAAGATCAACCCGAGTGTGCCTCCACAGTGCCGATGGTGTAACCCACAACAGGATGTGATAGGGCCAACAATACAAACAGCCCCAACTGTTGCGACACGCACTCTTCAGAGAACCTCCGAACCGACCAAATGTACGGAATGATGCCACTTACCAATTCCTTTTGCTCGAGTGCTGTAACGCACATGGTAAACAAACACGGCTTTGTGCGAGCTGATGCCCTCCGGAGGATCAAATACGGCGATGCAAACCATCGAGCACACGAGTCCCGATGAGACTGCAGGTGCTTCATTGTACCCTCTGTGCCTCCAAATTCGCAGTGCCAGGCCGACTATTACACCACCTTCAAACGATACATGGCATAGGTAGCAGTAGTTTCCGCGTGAAAAGGGGGCGAGAGAACGAGGACTCATTGCAAGGAGATGGTAGCGTCCCAGCAGCGCCAGCCCCTCAGGATACACGGAAGCTGCCATTTCAATGTGACCTGTGCGAGGCGAGCTTCGGTACACGTTCTTTCCTGTCACTACACAAGAAATTCAAACATAAGAGCATAGTGACGGAGGAAGGTACCGTGATGGTGGTGCAATTCCCTCGTAAGCGTGCCCGTGAGGGAAACGTTGACGTCCCAGGGGAAAGGCGAGGTGCAGTGTGGTGTATGCCAAAAAGTTCTCAGTTGCAGGGACTCCCTCATCCGACACTGTAAGGCTTTCCACAAAGGTGAGGGAGTCGAGCTTAAATGCAGCAAAAGCACAAAATTGTGTGCCACTGATTCCCCGCATACAAACACATCCATGTTGATGTGCCCGACATGCGGAAGGCAGTGTGCTAGCAAAACTGGCCTCACCTTACATACAAAAGAAGATGCACGGTATGAAGGTAGTGTTACCAGCCAACGCGGTGACTGCAAAGAAACGTCGCTGCACTTGATGAGCTGTCCCGGTTTGAAGGAGTTACGTGTCAGGTTTGCTGTAGAAGGTGAGTGTGTGTGCAGGATGTATGTTTCTCCAAAAGGCTGGCGCAATTTCTCATTGCGGTTGAACGGAGCCGGCCGCAGGTGAAGTCCTCCCCTAATGTAACAGTCATACAACCCACTCTCCCTTCTGCAACTTTCCCCCTTATTGCCGAGTGTGGAGTCCAGACACCCTCAGGGACAGAGGGGTATGCAGTTAACAAGCAACAGAAACAGAAAGAGGGGAGAGAATAATAAACGAATAACAAAAATCAAAACAAAAGGATTGCTAATTGACATCTTTTGGAGAGTCCGGAGTGGGGGGCTTCTTGCCCCATCTGCTGTATTCCGTTCAACTGCGGAGCTACAACAAAAATTATAGAGAGTGTGTTAGGCTGAATAAAAAATGGAGACTCTGCCACAGTCGCCAGACCGATAGCATCTCAGGGATCTACGGTGATGGCTGATGGCCGCGCCAGTGGGGGGAAACTCCCACGAAGGCACGAAGAAAATTCCAAAAAAAAAAAATTGGTGTTGCTCCAAATGTTCGTTGCCGCTCTTTTCCTCAAGACGGGTTTCCTTTGAAAATTTTTCTACTATCGTTTCCATTCCACAAAATCGCATCGTGGCTGCTCTTCCGTGCACAACTGTTTGGACTGTAGATGACATTCATGATGATGATGTTGAGGTGCTCATCCCACCATTGCAGTCCTGTCAGGAGGCCTGTTCATCACCACATGTTTCTAAACACTTTGATTTATTATATCTCTCTTTCTATTTTGAAATCCAGGCATATAGCACAAGTTCAACTTCCTCATGGTCACATTGACAGCATCAGTTAAGTTCACCGCCACATTTAAAAATGATGTGGAAGTTGCTGCTGCCACGTTCCTGCAAATTCTTTCCGAAAACAGTATTGTACCTCCCATGGAAATGGATGCTAAAAATGTATCGGTACACACACAAACTCATTCATGTCACTTGACAAATTATTGAATGAAGTTGAACTTATAAGAAGGGCCGGTGCTTGCTGTCATGCCTTTTAGTGGATTTAATGATTTCCCAAAATGTGACTGAGTGAAATGTTGCATTTCGGCGGTGTGATGCCTGGCAGTTTCGTTCTCTCATGAGGTCAAATCCTTTAAAATGTGCGGAACAACATCTTTCGGTTTGTGACGATGATGCGGCGTATTGGCTATTGGAAACAGTTGTAGTGAAGGAGTTTATTCCACTTAATTTATGAAGCAGCGGCTTGACGCGTGTCGTAACGTCGTTATGCTGCTGCCCCTCTACAAACATGTCCTCGAAAAACTTAAGGAGATAAACCACAAGGGAAACGGTTGTTTGTTTTGTTGTTTTTTTTTTAGCTGACATCCCCACTCCTTCCTCTTCCCCACACCAAAGAGGACAAAATTAATTCTATACAGGCATCCCATCTCCGCAGTTGGCTTGTACTAATTAGTTGTTGTTGTTGTTTTACGGTCCCTTATTGGTGAAGCGAATGCAATAAATTATCAACCATCTCTTATATCCCGTGGTTGTTTCACTTCCCTGCGCGCTACAGCTGAAGGAAAAACACTGTTAATTAATTTATTTTCATAATAGTGAAGAGGTGACATTATCGAAATGGTGAGCCCAAGTGAAGTGACGTACTGGCGCTT
Organism: Trypanosoma evansi; assembly: GCA_917563935.1. Lineage (NCBI taxonomy): Eukaryota > Euglenozoa > Kinetoplastea > Trypanosomatida > Trypanosomatidae > Trypanosoma > Trypanosoma evansi. The sequence continues at coordinate 2,736,860 of OU830660.1, read as the reverse complement.
TTTTTCTTGACTTTTTTCTTTTTCACCTCAGAATAAGTTTGTGATATTTTTCTAAATCTACTTTGTTACGTGTGTGTGTGTGTGTGTGTGTGTGTTCCCTGCCACCTCCTCAATCCCTTTTCTGTGCGTACAGTTACTGCAGCTTTTTTTGGTTAGCACCGCGGAGTTTCGTGTGTAATTTTATGGTCCTTTCAAATGTGGTGTTTGATACGTTTTTTTTTTGAACCTTCCTCGTTCCTATCCACCTCTTTATTTATTTTGGTAAAATTCTGCAACTGAAGGATGATGGAAAATAGAAAGTATGCGCATATGATTCGCTAGTTGATTTTAGTCAGAACTTTTCACGCGCAGCGCCGCTGCTTCTTCCCATAGAGACAACCACATCATCACCGAAACACAAAGTTACACGAAAACATTAAAGAAGAAAATAGTTTTCATGCGGTAATGTTTTCATCAAGTTAATAAATCTATTGCGTCTGAGCGGCTTTAGTTTTGTACCGGCCCTCCGCCATGTTGATGTTGTTGTTGTTGTTTCTTCTTACATCACCTCATTTGATGTTTTATGCTTAGTTTCGCCTGTGCGCCAAATTCATCACCACATCCCTTCGCCTGCAGTGCCGCTGTGTTAAAGAATAAATAATTAAATATTTATGTAGGACACAGAGATTTTACATCTAATTTGATTATGCCACTTCCTCCATTTTTTATTTTTTGTTTTATTAAACCCACGTATCTTTACCGTGAAACAACAAATGACATATCGCAAGAAACGCAGCATTCCATTTATTTGCTTCTTTTTTGTGTTAATAAATGCATGTGTTACTTGATAAAAGTGCAGAGCCCGTGATGCATGTGCGTGGAATTTCAACAGTATGGCACTTATGGTGTTACAAAATATTCGTAACACACATACAAATACACACAAATACACACACAATGGTTTCTTTCGGGCTCAAAATACGTTTCCCATTTTTTTATTCACATTCCACACCTCATAAAACGTATACTGGCGAAGGAACTTTTTTGTTTGATATCATCCAAACTCTATCCGCTTATATATTGAATCAACTGGGCTATTAATATTTTGCATATAATTGTACAAAAACGGAATTAAAGATAATTTGGATGTCGTATCTATTCTTACTCTCATAATTTCTATAGTTCCGTTTTCTTCCTCGAAACATGTCATGTCTTTTTGACAAATGTCCTCATTTGATTTTATATTTCAACGAACATGTGGAAAGTGAATATTCATATAATCATCCTCTCTAGTGGTGTTGCATTTTCATTGGAAGAAAAGAACGAAAGTAGCTTATTGTGTGTAACAACTGAAATGTCATTTTTGATGTGCATAATGCGTTTGCATTACGTTAAGAAATATTGTGAACCGACAGTACTGACTGCTTTTTATTGCATAGCAACAGTGAACTTATCAATGTGTCTTCTGATACGGTGGAGATTCATATGATTCCTTCAATATCCTTTTGTATTTAATAATACTGGAAGCACCGTATTCCACAACACATTCATTCAAATGCAAACACTTCGACGAAAGCACCTGTCAAACATATGAAACGGCATAGAGGTGCGTGCATGAAACTTGACAAATCGATTCGTTAAAATGCAAATGATAGTTATTATACATCAGAGTGCGTTATTCAAATCATAACAGATATCCTCGTGCTTTTCTTCACTTATGATGTAAAGTTGTACAAATAATATGTATTTATCTACTTTCATTTATTATGAGAAGCAGTCAAGCGCACATGTTTTTTTTCTTGGCATGTCACCACGAATGAAGAGAGAAGTGAAGCAACTGAAACATTAGGCAACCTTCCATGATCTTTTTTGTGAAGTATCATCTGTACGATATGAAGAGACACTTAAAAATATACGCAGATACAAATAACAGGATGATTGTCCAACTCAGCCGAAAAAAAAATAACAGCGAATTTTTGTTACACATACTCGTTTCATATCCATTATTTTGTAAATACGTCTATTTTTTCTTATTAGTTATTAGGGTAGTATGTTGCGATGACGCGTCTCTTAATTAGTTGCCCGTTATTAATTTGCTTATTTATATATCCATTTGTTTATTTACTTACGTTAGCTTACACTAAGTTTACACATAATAAACAAACAACGTTATCACTGCATTTTCCTTCGTGAAGGAGACACTAAGGGAGAACACGCGTGATGCAATTAATTTCTTTATTATATTGTCCAATGGGTAGTGACAACTAACGATGCACAACATCTTATATTGCAGTTACTTATGCTTGAATGTAAAGTGTAATATACATTGCCTTCTTTTTCCATCTAATCAGCACGTCTCTCCCACGTCCATTCAGATACTTCTTTATCTGCCTATCTTTTTTTAAAAATTCCTTTGTCCAGAAAGGCGGTACTACACTTTTGTCTTTGGTATGGTTTTCTTTGCTGCTTGTCTTGTGCTTCTCCTGATGGCTTTATTTAGTGCATCGGCATCCTTTATTTTTTCTTTAGTCTTGTTGAAAATGAACTTATCACTCACCGCTCGGAAGTCATTCCAATGCGCTTTATTACAACGCGTATAAAGCCCTGGTCAGGTTTTGAGGGTGCAATCACCTCTGCACCACAACTCACAAAAACGCCAAAAGTGACTCAAAAATGGTCGCTATCAGGACTCAGTGTAATTTTCCAATTTAATACCTCACAGTCTGTACATTGAGATGTCTCTTAACGGAAATACAGCCGTTCCCGCCTGACGAAGGGTTTCTTTACTGGTGTTTGCTATCTTCGTATCGTTTTCGATACACCAATACACAATACATTCCCCTTTGTTGTCATTATTCTGTAGTGGGTTCCGCAACACATGATGTGAGTTGAAATCTGCCCCTACTACAAGAGAACCGCTTTATACCGCTAATTGTTCCAACTATGTTTTTGAAACCTCCGATTTTCTAGGAAAATAAACTGAAGTGACTGTCAAATTCGAATCAGCTGAAAATATAAACGTTGCCGAGACTCTTTCTAGTAGACACTCCTCCTTCGGACTTTTGATGACTCCCGTGCTATCTTTGACTAAAATTGATACCCCACCACCATGTGAAGAACCTGCCATCCGATGTGTTAGTATCCACTAATTTTCCATGCGCAGCACTCTTCTGCCGGAGCCGAGTGAATCTTCTGCGGCAGACAAAATAGCATACAATCCTCGTTGAGCTTCTTCTGTAGGGCAAACCGCTTCGCCTGTGAGAGACCCCCAGCATTCCACTGGGCTCCACGAATAACAGGATCGGGATTCTCTTCCACATCTCCGCCAAAAAGTAGTAGAAGTATATGTATCCCAATCGAGGGACGCTCGCACGTGCAGAGGAGCAGTATAATATATTTCTTCACCACAGAGTGCCGATGCTGCTGCTTGCTCCTTTTCTGGTCACCGAAAGCGTGTTGCACGTCCCAATCCTGTCGGACTGGGTATAATGCGGGCACTTGACTTCCTCGTGAACGAAGCACTAGAGCCTGGAAAACAGTGAGGTGGCCAGCGTCACCAGGGATGTTTCATAATTTTCATAAAATTGGAAAATATTCTTTTAATGCTAAAATTCTACCAAACTCACAAAAGCGGAAACAATCAGAGCAATTGTCTGATTGAAGAGAAAACTACCATTTCGACACTTCTCCTTTTCTGGCTCGGGTTCATTATCTTTTCCTTTTCTCCAGCCACAAACGGGGGTTTGGCCGGGCGTGTTCTCTTCCTCACAAGCTGTTTTTTCAGTATGGCCAGTACATTTATCCTCTTTCCTTCCGCTTTCACTACCTCTTTAACTTTGCACTTTCCGTCTTGGAATTCGCAGCCATTTTCATCGCTGCACTTCCCATCGGTTTATCTTTGCATTTTTCTTCTGCTGTTGCGGGGTCCAACGTGGTGGCTGTTGGTTGGTGCTCAAGACTCTGTGTATGCAAAAACATTGATAGAGTAAAAAAATCGAATTGGAAACTGTGCGAATAAGGGTTAAGGTCGATGTAAAAAAGAGCCGCTTCATCACTAAAAATTAAAAAATGGCGAAATCAAAAAAATTAAAATTAAAAAGAAAAGTAAAATGAAAAATAATCCAAAAAATTAAAAACTCTAACCCTAACCCTAACCTCTTTCCCTATCTTTCTACCGTCTTGCCTTGTTGGACAACAAAAATTCAAAAGAAAACAGGAAAAAGGAGAAAATTTTTAGGTATCAAAAATAAAGTTTTACACGCGCAGGCAGCTTTAAAAATATATTTCTGGGGAATTTTAAATATTTTAAAATATATCAAATTTCAGAAAGGAAAATAGGGGAAAATTAAAACAGCGAAGCCATAAAAGCAGCAGCCGTACTTAGAGCCAATTTTTTTCCGCCTATAAAACATCCGTCTAGACATTCGTGTTAGGGTAGTTTCCCTCTTCCATCGACATAATCAGTCCGTCCACAAACTGCATTTTTGCCTTCTGGTTTCTTACCCTCAACCTTTTTGCAATCCTCTTCCGTTGTCGCATCGGAGCATTTTATAAGTTTTTTTCTCCTCCATCTACTTGTTTTGGCGTGTAAGTTTTATCCACTACGCATTTTTATTTGGTCCGTCACTGCCCCATTTACATCCATCTTTGCAGTTATCTCCTGTTCCTTTCTTTTCGCACGTTACGTCTGTTTCGGAAGTTGACTTCTCTGCTGCGGAATGGCTCGTTAGACATTTCTTGTCCTGTGTCGCTTTAGAAATGGTTTCCTGAATCGAAAGTGCTACGACTTCACTTAACCTGTTAGTCGGTATCTTCTGTATTGTACTGGCCGTCAGCTTCAGCTCCGATGGAAACACCAGTTCTTCTTCTAACATGTCCTTGATGAATTTACTTTTGAACTTAGTGGCGCTGTCGCCAAAAAATCTGCTTGGCGGCCGCCTTGAGCTCATTAGTTGCTGGGACCTGTTCGGGTTTGGCTTTGACGTCGTTTATGGCGAAGTTGATCTCTACCAGAAATACGTCTCGTGTTAATTCTTGATAGATACTTGCATAAACGTCGTCATCTGTTATCTTTGGTGTCGCCTGGTACGCATTAGCGGCTTTAATTGCTTCGAGGTATGCCGGTGTGTTCGCTGAGGTTGCGCTGGTCGGTTCTAGGTCGTCTATCCGGCGGATTTCTGGGCCCGTCGTGCCTGGTGTCAGCAGCCCGGCCATCATGGTCAGATGGCTTGCCATGTTGCCAGTGAACATACCTCCGGCACTTGGGTGGTTGTCGAAAAGCAGGCATTTGGCGAAGCTGCTCTTTGCCGACGCTGCGTTTTCCTCCGGGATTCCGCTTTTGAAGCTTTGGTCGGAGAATTCCTCTAGCCCTACTAGGTTTACCGCGTCGGGTATTGCTAGGCTGTCGCATCCCTGTAGGTCCTGGCTGTGCGTCACCGCTGTTTTTCGGGTTCCCGCAGTTGTTAGACATGCGCCGTCCCTTGAGGCTTCGGTCGCTTTGAGTTGTTCAAGTAGTGTGGTTGCTTCTATAGTGCTGCCAGCCACGATATTTGCTTTTGCTGCTAGGTATATTCCTTCTTTGGCTTTCGCTATTGCTGCCGAGTAGATGTTGTTTATTGCTGTTGTCGCTTCCGCTGCTCTTATTGCTGCTATTTTAGCCCGCTTTTTGACCGCTGCTGTAAGTGAATAATGATTAATTGGTGTCGTAGTTTAATGTCATTCTTCACTATGGGCTCCGCTGTCTCCAAAGCTGCTTGTATCGCCGCTGCACTCTGGCGCATGCCGTCTGCTTTTTTACAGAGCTCTTACATCTTCGAGCCGTCGAGGGGCTTCGCTGCTGCTTGGGCGTCGGTCAGCTGTGCGGGAAAGGCCAGTATAAACATCACCATTGGAAATGCTCGTGCTTTCATTGCTTATCTGGTATGTGCTTGCCGTTCTGTTATTATATAACACTCAGGATCGTGTTGTTGGTGTTACAACATATTTGAGGCGCTGAATTTTCCGGGTTTGGAGCTGAAGTCTGTAGTTTTACAGATATTAGTGACTGCCCTTGTGAATAAGTTCAACATTTTTGTTATGCGCTATCATCACACTTTGCCACCATTGTAGGGGTGGCATCGTCGTCCATGGTTTCGGGGGGCTTAGTGCATTAGTTCTTGACCCACCGCTATACAGAACTGTATGAGTTTTGATACTATACATCTAACCCATCTTTGTTGATCACCTATTAATTTTGATTTTCTATCATTGGTATTCTAGCGCTAAAGGGGAAGCCTCCTAAACACTCCATTAAAAAATAAAAGTTGCCTAGGCTATCGCCATCCCTCCGTTGTGGCCAGTAATTGAAAACGACATTCGCCAAAAACCTGTCTGTAGTATTACTTGGCCATCCATGTGTGAATTCCACAGCACAATCACATAATCTTTTATTATGAGCCGTGATTTTTCTGATTTCGTTGTGTTATTCTATATTTTTCCTTCTTTATCGTGTTCTTCTTCCCCGCAAAACATTGCAACTTCATTGAGATTGTAAAGTGTAGTCTTTCTTTCATTCCCTTTCCATCATATCCTTTATGTATTATAGTTCCATCGTCGTTTTTGTGTTTGAAACTTAGTGTATGGCACCTTCCTCCATCTGTATTTTCCTGCTGTTGCCTTAATAATATCCCTCCCGCGCCCTCAAAATCTTTTGCATACTCACCATCTCACCATCTCACTCACTCACTTACTCCTATTACAATCTCACGATATTTAAAATTTTTCCATTTTGCTTGTTCATTCGTTCCCTCCACCATAGTTCTAATTATATTCGTATATACACACTCATAACACTCTCCTATTATTATTATTAATTACTATTATTATTATTTCTATTATCATTATCGTTACTATTGCAATTACAACCCTAACGTTATATCTATAAAAAAGAGAGGAAAAAAATAAAATTAATATATTACCTATTTTAATATACAATCACCCTACTGGCGTACACACATGGCTCTGTCATACCAAAGTTTTACAAGTGAAGTTTTTTAAAATTTTCAATGAATTGCACAATTTGCAAAGGGTTGACAAAAAGTGTTAAAATATATCATATTTCTAAAAAAATTAGCAAATTCTCTCAGAATGAAAATTTTCATAAATTTCATAAAGTTGTGCAAAAAATAATTCGTAAAACTGTTGTGCTAGAAGAAAAATTGCAAGCAAAAAAGAGGCCTTAATTAGACCACAATTTATTCCTGTGGTGTTTGTAGGGTTTCTATCATTTCCATCCGTTTGCGCTTCTTTTTCTACTTCCTTCTTGATTTCCTCACTCAATGTGCACATTTTTCCCTAGACGGCTTTTGGGTTAAAAACGTACCTCCGTAAGTTGAGCACCCTTCGCCGGGATGTGCCAACGTCAGATTGCGCCGCCGAAGTTTAATTGCTAATTTTGATTATCAGCTGTTCCCCAATATGAGTATTTTTTAATTTATTTGCTCTTTAAAAGCAAATCGTTTCGCGCAGCGAAACTGCCACGCGCCAGTGTTAAAAAAATAATTCCGCTGGCCGCGTGCAGCGCAAATCGCAGAGCAGAAATTCACAAAAGCAAAAAAAAATAACAAACCGTAAAGATAGAGCAGGTGAAAAATGAATATAAAACTGCCGCTTCATCATTAAGAAAAAGTTAAAATAAAATCAGAAAAAAATAGTAAGAGAAAAACGAAAAAAAAAAGAGCCGCTGCACACTTAAGAAAAAACCTCCAAACCGAAAATTTCGAAAAACTGAAATTGAAAAAATTGAAAAAAATAAAAAAGTGAAAAGGAAAAAATTAACCCTAACCAAATAACCCTAATCCTAAGCCTAAGCCTAAGCCTAAGCCTACCTAACCCCCTAACTAACCTAACTAACCTAACTAACCTAACTACCCCCCCCATCAACTTCCACAAAAAAAAAACAGGAAAAGAAGAAAAAAAATTTTAGTTGCCAGAAAAAATTTCTAGACAATCAGACAGTCAACTTACAAAAACAGCTCAATTTTTTCGGTGAATTTTTAAGGTGTTAAAATATATCAGAAAGTTTTTCAAGTAGCAAGAATTTTTTTAAGGAAAATTGAGGGGAAAAAATTTAAAAAAGCAAGGCCACAAATGCAGCAGAAACCACGCTGAGGGCGAATTGTTTGTTTACTAGAAAACTACCATTTCGGCACTTTTCTTTATCCTTTTCAGGTTCACTATCTTTGCCCTTTATCCAGCAACAAACAGGGGTTGTTTTTCCAACATTTTCCTTTTTACAGCTTCTCTGTCATTATGGCTAGCACAGTTAACAGCTGCGCCTGCAGCTCTATCTCCTCCTGTTCCTTGTGTTTTGTTTGTCCTTCTCCATTTTTAGGTTTGCATTCGCCTTCTGTGTCAGATTTACCATCTTTTCCTTCCCATTTGCATTTAGCTTTTTTTCAAGAAGTTTTGTTGTCTTTGTTGTTCGCATTCTTTATTTTTATCTTCTTGTTGCTTTTCTTTTGTTGGGGTCGCGATCCTGTTCCTGCTGCTGATCCCGCTGGTGTGGCTGGGCCGCCGCCCCGCCGCAGTTTTTGGTTTTTTGTCCATTGTGGCGGGCTTAGAGTCATGTTTATCCGCTGCTAATTACAGACTTCCTCTCCGCGATATTATGATAATAGATCCGGAAAAAGCAAGATTTAAGAACTTTCTTAGATCTTCAGTTCTCGTATACAAAATCTTCTCTATCCTTTTCTTATTGTCACTACATCCTCCCCAAAAAATTAATTCTATGATTAATTTTCTACTGAACTTACTCCTAGACATTTGGATACGCCATCATATTAAAAATTTTTTATTCGTATATGCACACACTCACTTTCCTATCATTCTCTTATTATCAATTTCAATTATTATTATTATTACTGCTCTTATTTTATTATTCGTATATACACACTCACAACACTTTCCTATCATTATCATTATTATCATTATCATTATTATTATTATTATTATTATTATTATTATCATTATCATTATTATCATTATCATTATTATTATTATTATCATTATTATTATTATTATTATTATTATCATTATTATTATTATTATTATCATTATTATTATTATTATTATTATTATTATTATCATTATCATTATTATTATTATTATTATTATTATCATTATTATTATTATTATTATTATTATTATTATTATTATTATTATTATTATTATTATTATTATTATTATTATTATTATTATTATTATTATTATTATTATTATTATTATTATTATTATCATTATCATTATTATTATTATTATTATTATTATTATTATTATTATTATTATTATTATTATTATTATTATTATTATTATTATTATTATTATTATTATTATTATTATTATTATTATTATTATTATTATTATTATTATTATTATTATTATTATTATCATTATTATTATTATTATTATTATTATTATTATTATTATTATTATTATTATTATCATTATTATTATTATTATTATTATTATTATTATTATTATTATTATTATTATCATTATTATTATTATTATTATTATTATTATTATTATTATTATTATTATTATTATTATTATTATTATCATTATCATTATTATTATTATTATTATTATTATTATTATTATTATTATTATTATCATTATCATTATTATTATTATTATTATTATAGTATTCGTATATACACACTCACAACACTCTCCTATCATCAATATCATTATTTTATCATAATTATCATAACATTGAGCAAAAATGCTTTGAGTTTTGAAATACTAAAAGCTTCCAAAATGATAAAAGCAGCAGCAAAAAGAGACAAATTTCCTGTTTGGAAAGAAACTTGGCTTCCTGAAAGCGTTGCTTTCCCATTTTTAATCTTTCTCAGGTTCTGTCTTGCATTTTTCTATTGTTGTTTCAGCCCCTCCATTTTGAGTTTGTGTTACAGGAACTCCGTTTTTTTTAGCTTTTGTTTCATTAAATTTGCACTTTTTGTCACTCTCAGCTGCGCTTTTGTTATAACTGCAGTAAGGCTTGCTGTTGCATTCATTTTTATCCGTTATTTTATTACGAAGGTCTGCTGCCGCTTTTGGATCTTTTTTCTTTGTTGTTTCTTCTAGTTTTTTCCTAAGTGCGCTATAATCGAGGCTGGCATGGCACACATAATAAGAAAGAATTTGGTTTAGTTGCTCGGTGTTTGTGATCTGCCCGATGAAAGTGTCGTCTTGTAACCCGGCGATGCCTTTGGGTATCTTGTCTTTGTCGAAAAGATTCAGGAATGCGTCTGGTTTATTTGGTTCTTTGCCGCCGAAGTATGCAGACATTTGTTGTTCTGGCGTCTTGGGGGTTGGTTCCCCTCCACTTGTTTGATTGTTTCTTTGGTCGCGGCAATTAACGTGGCCCGTTCATGTAGCTCGGTTGTCTCGTTGCCGTAATCACTCCTTGTTTTGAAATTTGTTTGGCCTGCGTGTTTATACGCGTCAACCCACGCTTTCGTTTCTTCGCTGGGCGTCGACTTGAGGTTTTATTCGGCTGCTAGGCTGGCTATCGTTGCTGTTGTCTTCAGTTGTAGGTACCCTGCCATTGCTGTTATGCCTGTTGCTAGTGCGTTCGTGCGCGCTAGTCCTTCGGTCTGTGTGGCTAGCATCAGCCGACATTTGTTATTGCCGTCGGCTGCCTGTACACTGTCGCCTGCGTTGCCGTTGTGTTGGAGGTTGGTAAAGCCTTCTTCAGTGAGCGCCTTCATCGTTCTGTCTTTTGGCTCTAGATTGCTTAGCTTAATTGCGCATTGCACCGAGGCCAGGTTGTCGGCCCTGCGAGTTGCGCCCGAGTCTGATGCGCTTGTGTCGATAGGACATGCGTTGTTTGTTCCTTTTATTTGCTCAAACATCTTAAGGTATTCATCGAGCCTCCCTTTGAGGTACGCTGTGGACCGGACGGCGTTGATGTTCTTTTTTACTTCTGTCGCCTCCAAGTCGTGATAGGCTGCTGCGGCTTTGCTGTAAAAATACGCCCGCAGCGATGCCAGCTGTTTTTCGCTTTCGTGCCGATGTTTTTAAGTGCATAAATCTCCAGGCGCAGCGCCGCTTGGTGTTGCTTGTTGGCTGTGTCCAATAGGTCATCCATATTTTTGTAGCTTCCTGGCCAGATAGTGTTAAGTTCTTCGGAAAGTTCACAAATAGGCTGCCACACCTTCTTCAGCATGCCCGCTTGTCCGTCTGCTTTGACGGGCCGCAGTGTCGCAGCCACTGCTAGATATAGGGTCGCTGCCGGGCTTCGGTAGTTCATGGCTGCGTTTTGCCTTTTCTTTTCTCTTGTACTTTCGGGCTCTGACACTTTTAATTAAGAAGAAGAGCAATAAAAGAAAAAAACCGTTGATTTATCTGGCTCCGTTTGATATGGGTTTAAAAACAATAGGAAGTTTAATAAAACAACAGTTAACCCGCTTTTACTTTGTTTTCTGACAAGATTAGCACTTTAATTCCAATCTTTATTGTCCTATAACTATATCATATAAAACATCTGTTGTTTATGGTTATCACTTCATACTCTCAGCTGTTAATATCGCACTTTGTCTCTGACATTCAATAACAAGATGACGCTCGTTTTTGTCACGTACGTGACCTCTCGTTTTCTTTTTTTTTCTAAAGCGGTGATCCTGTGACATGCAAACGGCTGAGAGGTTCTAACTTGGGTGTTTAAAGGGCTTTACGGGCTGCTTTCTCTCTCTATTTCTCTTCTGTTTTTTGCCGCTACTCGAGGCTCTGCGACTACTCTTATATTACTTATGCATCCTTTGAACAGTTTAAGCTCCTAGCTACTTAACCAATATGGAAGTGGTGGTGTGTTATTGCTGTCTTTTTTCTCCTTACAAACATCGTCTGCCGCTGTGGAGTTGCGATGCTTTATCTTTTGCTTCTAGGTTTAGCTTCACAATTATTCAGCAGCGCTTGTTCTTGCTTTTGTGGTGACGAGCGTAGGGGCTACATTTTTTGCAACCACCGTGTTTATTTCCAATTGTTGCATCTATTCTAATCAAGGGTATGATTCGCTGATCACTTCATTGTTGGACACCGCGTATAATTCATCCCCCTCTCTACATTTCTCTTTATAATAATATTAATGACCGATCCAGCCCATTTTCCCTCAGCCACTTCAGTTCATTGCGCTTGATATCACTTGAGTCCTTCTATTTTTGACTTCCGATCAATGTGTTCCACCAGCCTCACCATATTATTAGTATATACACACTCACAACACTCTCCTATTATTATTATTATTACTACTATTATTATTATTATTATTATTATTATTATTATTATTATCATTATTATTATTATTATTATTATCATTATTATTATTATCATTATCATTATTATTATTATTATTATTATTATTATTATTATTATTATTATTATTATTATTATTATTATTATTATTATTATTATTATCATTATCATTATTATTATTATTATTATTATTATTATTATTATTATTATTATTATTATTATTATTATTATTATCATTATTATTATTATTATTATTATTATTATTATTATTATTATTATTATTATTATTATCATTATTATTATTATTATTATTATTATTATTATTATTATTATTATTATTATTATTATTATTATCATTATTATTATTATTATTATTATTAATTATTATTATTATTATTATTATTATTATTATTATTATTATTATTATTATTATTATTATTATTATTATTATTATTATTATTATTATTATTATTATTATTATTATTATTATTATTATTATTATTATTATTATTATTATTATTATTATCATTATTATTATTATTATTATTATCATTATTATTATTATCATTATTATTATTATTATTATTATTATTATTATTATTATTATTATTATTATTATTATTATTATTATTATTATTATTATTATTATTATTATTATTATTATTATTATTATTATTATTATTATTATTATTATTATTATTATTATTATTATTATTATTATTATTATTATTATTATTATTATTATTATTATTATTATTATTATTATTATTATTATTATTATTATTATTATTATTATTATTATTATTATTATTATTATTATTATTATAATATTCGTATATACACACTCACAACACTCTCCTATTATTATTATTATTATAACCCTAACTATTTTATTTGAAAAAACAAAATTTTCCAATTTCTCGAAAATTTTACTAATTTTTACATTTTCATTAAAAATTGTCAGAATATATTAAATTTTAGAATTATTATCACATTTTATGAAATTCCCTCCAAATATAAAAATTTTATAAATTTTACTAAATTAAGCAATAATCTTTTTGAAAATTTAACTGTAGAAGCAAAAATGCAAGCAAAAGAGGGGCCTTGTTAATGACAAAAGAATTGCTTCCTGTGGTGTTTGTGGGTTTGCCATTTGTTCCTGTTTTCTCTGCTTCTTCTTTTTCTTTTGCATTTTTTGCTTCCTTATTATGGCAGTTTTTGTCTTCATTGCATGTTTTTGCATCTTTTTTTTCGTTGCAAATTTGTTCTATTGATTTTACCTCTGATTTGCTATTTTTGGCTTCAAGTTCGGCTATTTTGTTTTGCAGAACACTTGTTTTCTTCTGTATATAATATACCAAAAATTTCCTTTTATAATATTCTCTTATTATGATATTCACTTATCATTATTTATACTATCTTTTTAAATAATTTTAAAATTATAATATACTCACAAAAGCAGCAGCCATCAGAGCCAATTTCTTATTGGCAAGAAAGCTGGAATCTTTGCAAGTTTCACCCTCCCATTTGCAATCCGGAGATTTGCACTCTCCTTGGGGTTTCCCTTTGCATTTTTCTGTTGTAGCTGCTCTTGTAGCTCCATTTCCTGCTCCTGCATTTGTTTGTCCTTCTTCATCTTTAGGTTTGCATTTCTTATTTTCAACGTTTCTTTCCATTTGCAGTTAGCCTCTGTGCAGGCAGTATGTTGTTCTTGTGCTGTTCACATTCTTTGGTGTTTATTTTTTTGTGGTATGCCGTTTTTGGGTTGTATTTGTTCTCGAGCTTGTGGTGATTCGCTGTAGATCAGTGATTGAGCTTGTAGCCGTATCGTCATTATTGCGTTTGCTGCCTGGTGTCGAACCTGTACTAAGGTCTGTGTATTTTACGCACATGCCGCCGTCTTGGCTTCCCGTGCATTGGCCGTTGATTGTTTTTCCAAAGGTCGCCGCGTCGCTTACGCGCCTGATTAGGCTGGTCACTGCTTCCGTGCCCTCGCTGTTGCTTGCACCGTTCTTTTTGGTGCATATACATAGCAAAGCTGCCGTAACTGTTACTGCTTTGTTGTTTTGCGTGGTACCTTCACAGGAAGATTGAGGGCAGCCGTTGGAAGGACTGTCGGTTCCTCTTGCGTCCCCGTAGAGCGCCGTGTTAAGCTTTTGTTGTAAGGTGCTGTCGTTTAGCAGATTTTCTGTCGGCGGTGTTTTTTTCAGCTGCTTCGGCCGCGAGGCGTTTCAAAGCTGGCCGGATTGCCGCCTCCTGCTCTGGGGTTATATCTTTTAGCTTGTGCTTGGCCAGCGCTGCTTGTCGACCGTCCGGTTTGATTACGTTTAAAGCATCTTCCTGCCGTTTGCTCCATCTTTTCTTCCAGTCCGTGTGCCTTCTGAGCTCGTTGTCTGGGAATGGCCGGATCGTGTCCTTGTTTGTTTTGTCTCAACACAGATCCAGCCAAGCTTGGTCTGATACGGTCGTATTAAGCTCTAGGATATCGTCCAAATCCGTGTTTTGAGTTGGAGGCTGAAAGGCTAGTGTTGCCCGCTTCTTTCCTAGTTCAATCAGCCCACAGAGTGCCCCCTCTCCCTGAGGCTGTCATCTTTAGCGATGTTGGCAAACGCCTGGCTAGTAATTAAAAGCAATGTCACTTTCACTGAGGTTTTAAAAAACCACAGTGGTGGCGTACTCAAATATATAATTTGTCTGACTCTATCTCAAATTTTCCTAAAAGAGAATGAGCTTACAGTTGCTGTTTTTAGTGGGTGCTGCACTGTTTGCTTTGAAAACATGCTGAATTACAGTAGGTGTTTCCGCGCTGCTGAGCGCTTAGTTTGTAGAATATTGCTGGCTTGTCTCTTATTGCGTTTGGAGAGTGTACTATTAAAATCTTGTATGCTGCAGGTAACTACTGTTTGTAAGATCTAGGTTGCTCGGTGAGTACTTTTGGCCGTTGGTGCATGCTGCTTTTTTCTACATTTGTAAGGATGTCACATGCTGCTTCCTTTGACGGTTCATAGCCTTCGCTAGAATTACGGCTGGGCTTCTTTTTCTTCCTCTTGGAGACTTCTTTCGACCAGTCCTTTGCTGCTGCTTTTTTTGTTGCCTATCCCCTGTGTGCCTTGCTGGTGCCTCCATTCTCGTTTTCGGTTAGGAATAAGGTGCGTTTGTCAGGTTGGCATTGAATATTTGATTGAGAACGCCGCCTTTGTGATTGAAGGCTTTGTCGAGTTCGCACAGCCGTTTCGCTTGTGTGTAAGTATAAACTCAACATGGAGTTGCGAACGCCGAGGTTTTTAGACCTATGTTGCTTGCCTACTCTGTTATTTTAGGTTAAACCGCAAGGGAGTTTGCTATGTTTATTATTTTGCCTTTGAAAGATTTTTTTTGGCGTGTCTGTTCTTTTTACTTCTGAGTAAAGACCATTTGGTTAAGTGCTGCGTCTGTCTGTGTCTGAAGAAAGTATCTAATGCCGAACATTTTCCGATGGAGCTTCTTCAGTCTTGATGTCTCCGGTTTTGTTGGTTCAATGTCGTTTCACAGCTGTGTTGTTGTGTTGAAGACTGTTTCTCTTTGCTCGGTTTGTCACTTTTGGCTGGTTTGTGCAAGGTTCTTCGTGGGCTGTTCTTGTTATCCACCGTTACTGGCTTTTTGGCACGCCGGTTGTGCCTCGTCATCGCAGATTCATTTATGTGTTGTTGTCGGCACAAGTATTGTCTTTCCGGAAGCGCGCCATAAATCGCGCAAAATTTCATGAGGCAGGAACAAATTTGTTAGCTTCGGCCACTTTGTACAAACACTGTCATATTAAAAGTCCAATTTCCATCGTTTAGCGTAATATAGATTATCCTCCAAATATCCAGTGTTAAATTGCTTACTTATCAACTCTTTATACCAAATAAGATTTTTCACAATAAATTTCGCTTTCTCCTCCCATGCAATAGGCTTCCCAAAAAATGAATGAATTGGGCTTCTCCAATCACCCCACTACTGGGAATAGTATAGACATACTTTCCTCATTCTCCTATCCTTATCATTCTTGTCCTCTTCGTATATACGCACATTCACAACACTCGTATAAAAATCAAAAAAAATTTGAAAAGCCAGCGCTTATTTTTCGTAGTCTACGATAATTCTAATTTGTTTCCATAGGCATTTCCATATCTAATTTCTAACTTTTCATATTTTCAAAGGTTTTACAAAAGTTTTATAATATATAAAATTTTCTTTAATGTTACCAAATTCTCTCAAGAAAATAGATATTTTTAAAATTGAGCAATAATCTTTACATTTTCGTAATTTTAGTATTCATTCAAACGTATTAAAGCAGAAACAATTAGATTAAATATCTTATTCACGAGAAAACCAGAGTATTTGCGCTTGTCTTCAATACATCTACATGCATATTTTGCTCCTACTTCCAATCCCTCGTTTTTTGTTACAGTTTGCCTTATCAGTACCATGTTTTGTACATTTATCTGATGGAAAATTCCCATCTTTTTCCACCTCTTCTTGTTTTTTGGAGAAATCCAGCAATCATCTCCTACTCCTTTTGTTGCGCAAGTGTCTGTGTCTGGATTTTGGGATTGATCTTTGCTTTATTTTGTAGTGCAAGGCTTTGATGTCGCTTGCTACCGGAGCGTTGCTTCTGGTGCTCCCTGGCGATGCTGGCCACCTCAACGTGGTGCCAGGGTCCAGTACCCCGTATCATCGGGGGAAGCCAAGAGTCAGCAGCATTCCTTTCATGGGGAACACTGCTGTGCTCCGGCTACGGCATCATACAGCACAGGGATCAGCAGCGTCTTGCTGGGACACCGTTCTTCATTTGTCGGTCCCTGGGCACGTGCCAGCGTGCCATCAGCAGTATCATCCGCACTAAGATGCTGCTGTCCGGTGATGTGGAAGAGAATCCCGGCCCGTCGTTGCGCGGGATGCAGTGGAACTACGCCGGGCTATCTCAAGGAAAGAGATTAGCACTCTACAAAACCCTTGTTGATGAGCGGATCGCCTTTTGTCTGTTGAGCGAGACAAGGATGACGCCTGGAGAGGCGGCTTGCTTTAGCGTTTCTGGCTACCAACATCACGGAATAGCTCGTAACTGCAAAGGAGGTGGTGTATCAATACTAGTGAGGGAGGACCTGCCAGTCGAGACCGGTATGGCCGTTGTTGGTCGCATTGAACAAGTGCATGCAACAATTCACCTTGCACGTGGAACGGCGCTGACTGTCACGTCGGCATACATCCCACCAAAACACACCTTCACGGCAACTGACCTAGATACGCTTCTGACAACTGACGGTGCCCAGCTCATCGGTGCAGACGCTAACGCACACGCGAGTTGGCATGGGATCGCGCGAGCCCACCAAATACCAAGGGTGAAACCCTCACACAGTGGTGCATTGACAACCAGTTTCTGGTCTGCAACACTGGTGAGTGCACCAGGTACGCGCGCCACCACGGGGAGTCCACCCCTGATGTGACACTGTCAAGGAATCGTACAGTGTACACGTGGACATCGCTGTATTCTCCCGATAGCGATCACCATCACATATTTTTCGACGTTATCGTTGGAGACGACACAGATGCACTGAGTTGCCCGCGGCTTCGAAAGCTCATGTACGCATGGCTAAAAGCTAACTGGAGGAATTTCCGTCTCAAGGTTGACGAGCTCTGCAGGAAAATTTGTAGAGAGAAGAATGTCAACACCCTGGAACAGAAATTGAGCTCCGCCATCCGCATTGCGACGAAGGTCTCCGTCCCCCGGAACAGAAGAGCAACGCCACCACATTGGACACCTGAGCTCGCGAAACTCGATGAAGAGATCGCTGGATGCGGACCCTCCCACCGAAGGGAAAAGTTGGTAGCCACACGTAAGCAGATCCTGGACCGTACCACAAAGAAGAGATGGAGCACACTATGCTCCAGACTTGCGGTGTCAGACCGCTGCAGTTGGCACATTGTCAAGAAGGTATATGCGCCACGACCACTAACCACACCGGCTGTACTTGTTGATAACACGGCCATCACGGACTACCGTCAAGCTAAGAGGCGCTCTTCCGCAAGAAGGCACCCCGACACACACCCACCAGCACCAATAAAGACGATAGCGAGTGAGTTCAGTCCCATCACGATGGCTGAACTACGGAGATCGATCAAACTGCTACCGAGTGGATCCGCAGCCGGACCTTATTGCTTACACAACGAGGCACTGCAACATCTCGGCAGAACAGCACTGAATGCTTTTCTGAGGCTATTCAATGAGAGCCTACGAACGGTAGTCGTGCCGCCTGCATGGAAGACTGGTGTTATCATCCCCATCCTGAAGGCCGGAAAAAAGGCGGAGGACCTCGATTCTTACAGGCCTGTGACGCTCACGAGCTGTCTCTGCAAAGTCATGGAACGCATAATTGCCGCAAGATTAGAGACACTGTTGAGTCCCAGCTGACGCCGCAGCAATCAGGCTTTCGCCCCGGATGCTCAACGCTCGAACAACTGCTGCACGTCCGCGCTGCCCTCTGCCGTCCCACGCACCAATATCGTACGGGTGCTGTATTCGTTGACTACGAGAAGGCATTCGATACAGTGGACCACGACAAAGTTGCGAGGGAAATGCACAGAATGAAGGTGTCACTCCACATTGTGAAGTGGTGCGTATCATTTCTGAGTAACCGAACTGGCAGAGTGAGATTCAAGGAGAAGCTTTCCAGAAGCAGAACATTTGAGCGAGGAGTGCCACAAGGAACTGTCCTTGGCCCAATCATGTTCATTATTGTCATGAACTCGTTGAGCCAACGCCTTGCAGAAGTGCCGTTGCTGCAGCACGGATTCTTTGCAGACGACCTAACGCTACTTGCGAGGCACACAGAGAGGGATGCCATCAACCACACACTGCAATGCGGCCTAAACGTGGTGTTACAGTGGTCAAAAGAGTACTTCATGGCGAAAACANAGTGCACACTCTTCGGGTGTATAGAGCGCCACCCCCTTACATTACAACTGGACGGCGAAAGAATAGGAGCTGACAGGACACCGAAGCTTCTAGGAGTAACATTCCAGTGTCTGCAGGGGATGGCAACACATAGATCGGAAGAGCGTCGTGTAATCCATCTCAGCTTCTACATGGGGGCCAAGACGACAAGTACTGAGAGCTTTTTATCTAGCACTCGTACAGGCACACACCATGTATGGCATTGAGGTATGGTACTGGGACGCTTCAAAACGAAGTCGCGACCTCCTTGCAGCAGCACAACACAAAGCCAGTCGCATCATAGCCGGCATACCGCATGGGACGCGCAAAGAGAACTCTCTGCTGGAAGCAAGACGACCACTCTTGTGTGCAGCATAAAATTCATGCTGATGTGTGAGTCACGAGGCGGATGTTTACGGCGCAGTGCTGAAGAAGTATACCACAGCAAACACCCAGTCAGAGTCTTACATTCCCGCATCATGCGGTCCTACCCCCACCTCCGCATTGAGCCACGCGAGCACCCACTAGAGACATCGACGCTCCGCCACAGCTGCCGACCGATATTTCACACGCAGATAAAGCCTGTGTGCGCTGATGACCCTGACGATGTCAAAAGGGAGGCTTCCGAAAAGTGGATTGAACGGCATTTTGCACGGAGGGGGAAGGAGCCACCGCGGCGAGAGCACTACGAATTGTGTACTGATGGATCCGTGTCCCTCGGTGAGAAGTCCGGGGCAGCTGCCCTGCTCTATAGAAACAACACGCTGATTTGTGCACCCAAGACCGGAGCAGGGGAACTCTCATGCAGTTACAGAGCGGAATGCGTAGCATTAGAGATAGGACTGCAACGGCTGCTGAAATGGCTTCCGGCATACAGAAGCACACCGAGCAGGTTGTCCATCTTCTCTGACTCGCTGTCAATGTTAACAGCACTGCAGACATGCCCCCTAGCCGTGACGGACCCAATTCTAAGACGACTATGGAGCGCTTCTGCTTCACGTTCAGAGAAGGAAGTTACGTATCCGACTGCAATTTGTGTTTGGCCATTGTGGCGTGAAACGGAATGAGGTTTGTAATGAAATGGCACATAGATCCCCGACATCATTGCTTATGCGAAGCGAGTGCTTAGGTCGGAAGAAGTCCATGAGAACACTCATAGGTTTGGTATCACGGCAACCACTTTCCAACAAACTTCAAGGCACTATGGATGGATGTTGCGAAAGATCAACCCGAGTGTGCCTCCACAGTGCCGATGGTGTAACCCGCAACATGCAGCGATAGGACCAACAATACAAACGGCCCCAACTGTTGCGACACGCACTCTTCAAAGGTGATGCCACATGCCAATGTCGCTCGAGTGCTGTAACGCATATGGTAAACAAACACGGCTTTGTGCGAGCTGATGCCCTCTGGAGGATCAAATACGGCGATGCCTCCAGTGGCGGCGATCGTTCCTCTACCATCGAGTACACGAGTCCCGATGAGACCGCAGGTGCTTCATTGTACCCTCCACGACTCCATATTCGCAGTGCCAGGCCGACTATTACACCACCTTAGAACAATACATGGCATAGGCAGCGGTAGTTGCCGCATGAAAAGGGGGCGAGAAAACGAGGACTCAGTGCAAGGAGATGGTAGAGCCCCAGCAGCGCCAGCCCCTCAGGATACACGGAAGCTGCCGTTTCAATGTGACCTATGCGAGGCGAGCTTCGGTACACGCTCTTCTCTGTCACTACACAAGAAATTCAAACATAAGAGCAGAGTGACTGAGGACGGTACCGTGGTGGTGGTGCAATTCCCTCGTAAGCGTGCCCGTGAAGGAAACGTTGAGGTCCCGGGGAAAGGCGAGGCGCAGTGTGGTGTGTGCCAAAAAGTGCTCAGTTGCAGGGACTCCCTCATCCGACACTGTAAGGCTTTCCATAAAGGTGAGGGAGTCGAGCTTCAGTGTGCTAGCAAAACTGGCCTCACCGTACATCAAAAGAAGATGCACAGTATGAAGGTAGAGCGCGCTGTTACCAGCCAACGCGGCGACTGCGAAGAAACGTCGCTGCACTTGATGAGCTGCCCCGGTTTGAAGGAGTTACGTGTCAGGTTTGCGGTAGAAGGTGTGTGTGTGCAGGATGTATTTTTTTCTAAAAGGCTTTTTTCTCAATGGGAGCCGGCCGCATGTGAAGTCCTCCCCTAATGTANCAGTCATACAAGTGACTCTCCTTTCTGCAACTTTCCCCCTTATTGCCGAGAGTGGAGCTAGCAGGAAAAGCACCGGACGCAGGAATAGTCCAGACACCCTCAGAGACAGAGGGGGTATGCAATCAACAAGCAACAGAAACAGAAAGAGGGAGAGAGAATAATAAACGAATAACAAAAATCAAAACAAAAGGATTGCTAATTGACATCTTTTGGAGAGTCCGGGGTGGGGGGCTTCTCGCCCCATCTGCTGTATTCCGTTCAACTGCGGAGCTACAACAAAAATTATAGAGAGTGTGTTAGGCTGAATAAAAAGGAAGATTCTGCCACAGTCGCCAGACCGATAGCATCTCAGGGCTCTACGGTGATGGCTGATGGCCGCGCCAGTGGGGGGGAAACTCTCACGAAGGCACGAAAAAAATTCAAAAAAAATAATATAGATGGAAAAAACTGCAAATTTAACACGACAGCGATAGAGAAAACAGCAATACAAACAGGAACTGAAGGGACGCAAACTTCTTCAGAATGCAAATATAATCAACAGAGAGATTGCACTAGCAATTGAAAATAGGAAAATAATGCTTTTAATGACTACAGTTTCCTTGTAAATAATAATTTTTTCTGACTATTACTGTCTTATAAGTTTATTTTGAAAATTCTAGTGAATTTTTTAATCAATTTCACAAAATTTATGAAGATTTGTAAATGATAAAAATATTAAAAAATACAAAATTTTGGATATAATAGTAGTCTATGGGTTTAAAGTGTGGTTTTATGATATGAAATACGTGTACTATTAAGCAACATTCTATTTTTTTAATTTTTCCTCGATTTTACGGATATTAGTTAGGGTATGAGAGTATTAGAAATAGTAGTAATAGGAGTATGTTGTGAGTGTGACTATACTAATATTATAATAAATGTAATAATAATAATAGAAAAATGTTCTGGGTGTGTGTATACTAATATTGGAATAGGACAAGTGGAAAAAGGTAGTTGGGAAGGCTAAAAATAGATGCACTTGTAGTAATAGTAGGGGAGAAATAATTGGAAGAGCGATATATGGGGAGGGAATATATACTGTATCAAACACTAATATGACGATGTATGTTATCTTAAACATGGAGATGCTGAAACAGACAACGAGGTATAAACAAAGTGCAGAGTGCACTCTTAGTACAGCTGTTACTTTATACACTGTATTAACAAAAGCATGGGCCTCTGACTAATGTGTAAGCTCGAAGGAGCGTCTCATGGAGAGGAACCGGGAGATGGAACCCCTCAGGAAATCTTTACGAAGTAAAAATGAACAATAGTGATACTTTTACTATTCCATGCTAGCTCAATGAAAAAACGTTGAGGTCATTCAAGGAATGTATAGCTCACATAAGTATACGCACTGAGATGGCATTGGTAAAACCAAAAAGGGAAATACAAAGCCAAAGACATTCCCATTATAAACTACTATGCGGGTCAGGCACGACATGTATTAAACAATGCTCAAGGTCATGCGTATGGACGAAGCATCACCGTTATATTGTTACTGTAGAACCATTGCAACAACAGGGGGTGGACAGCAACAGAAGCAGGCACTGACCATAAACGATATATCTTTTATATACGGATATAGTATGGTGAAGTATAGATCTAAAAGTTGATATTTCTGGCCTTAACTGCGCTTTTTTTACCGTAAAAAATAAAATTAACCAAATCAGCATTCTTTCTTTTATTTTTCATGTACGTTGAAAAAACATACAGTGCGGCACAACTCTATAGAACAGTTCACCTTCTTTGGAGAAGCGACCGTGCACAAAAGATAATTCAAGCAATTAAAACGGCAGAGCTACTTAAAATTGTGGAAAAACTGAGACTGGTCAACAAGTGAAGCCAAAAAACCAACAACATCACTAACTATAGTAACCTATATCTGGAGTGTTTACTTGTAAAGCTGTTTGGCCTTTTGGCTAGCAATAAATAAATAACTGATTGTGCTAATCTTCTATCTGGAGTCGCTTAAACTACAAAGGCATAAAACATCGACGCTAGAACACATTTTGGAATAGTCTCTACGACAAGCCTGAAACATTTTGCACTGGAGTAAAACAGGTGCACGCATGGAGAGGCCTTCACACAAGTGGTTCTCAGCTACAAAACCAGCTAAATAGCAGCGTATCCGGATAGAACGGGATAAAAGTAAATACCCTCGACTTATTTAACTTAGTATCCACGGTCTCACTTAATTTATCGACCAATGCCTAGTCGGCTAAGAATTCAGAAAGCGGCAGAAGCGGCCTTGATTGTGACAACACGCCTACCCATTAGACAAGCTACATTTCTAAAGAAGCGATTAAAACAGCTATATTCAAATAACTGTGCTAATTGTTCATCAATCTAACAAAAAGAAACGCAAGTGACTCGTCGCAAGTACGTAGCAGGCACATCAACATAGGAAAGCTAGCTGAACTCTTATAACCAATACGAGCAGCAGCTGCCAACAGAAACGAGCCAGAGACACCATACACTAAGCAGGATTCTCTTATGACCCCAGCGGTAAAAAGCACCCGATAGAAATATCAGCAATGAACGCGCCGAAAGCGACAGAAATCATGCTGTACACGGTGTGGATGCTCGCAGCAACTCTCCGGACACTCCGTGTAAGTGCCTGGCACGAATAGCCCAGCTCAAAGAAAGGCTGAGAACTGCAGCTGAAGCGGCACCAAAGAATTTGCAAAGGGACGCTGACGCAATCGAAAAGCTTTTGCTTGGAGCATGAAACGAAAACAAATAGCTTCAAACAGCATTAACACCCCTACTAGCGACAGCAGTCACCAAAGCGCAAAAGTTAACGACCACCTGCAACGCCTAACTGAGGTCGCTGTAATATACGACCAACTCAATTATGTAGGCTACGCATACGACGTTGCTGTACTGACGCAATCTGCAACTACAGAACTGGTAAGCGCAACGTTCACCGCTAACAACCACAACAAGAAAACGCGAAGCAGCTGCGCCAACACGGCCGACGATGACAAAACACCCTTCGAGGACTTAGTCTTCACTTTCGATCAGGGAATAGATGTACCAGAACTAACCATAGAAACAACACTAAAGTGCACAAACGGAGCAGGCAGTGGCGCCTGCAACAACGTAGCAAACGACAAAGTAACGATCGGCGCTCACTTCAAGCACACAACCAGCACACATGCGGGCGGACAAATAACCGGGAAAACCCACCAAAAAATAGGCATAACTAACATCAAGCTCTCAAACTTGACAACATCAGAACTACAAGACAAACACAACGCCACATTCCAGGCAGCTATAGCCTTACTGAGCCAGAGCGACCTCAAAGCCCCAGAAACCTACACGGCCTCAAGCGACTTCAATACACTGGTGTACCGAACAGCTGTCAGCGACAACCCGGTGCCAGATCTAACCGGAACCAAAAAAACGGCACTCGAGGCGAGATGGGACAGAGTTTCAAGCCAAGGTATGGAAAGCAATAGAAAAAACAAAAGCGACGTACTACGGTGGAAAAGCAGATCAGACTGTCGACGTTGCAGAACTTAGCGGCACAGAACAGATAGCAGCAGCTGTAGCAAGCGGCTTTTCCAAATCCCAGAGGACGCAGAACTGCCAACAGGGTCAGGGAAAAGCAGCGAAACACAAATAAAGTCATAAACAGAAAAATGAAAGGAAAACACTGAAGCAACTAAATGCACAGAGGACACAGATTGCGAACACAAAGACGGAAAGTGCCAAGTTAAAGAGGGAGTGAAAGTAGAGAATAATGGAGAAAAACACACAAACAACACGGGAAGCAATTCTTTTCTTATTAACAAGGCGCCTGTTTTGCTTGCATTATTTCTATGATTAAATATTCTAAAGGATGTTTTGACAAATTTTATGAAAATTATGTAATTTGTGATTTCGAGAAGATTTTATAAATTTGCTATATTTGATGCATTTTTACATTTTTTCATGAAAATGTACAAATTAGTGCAAATTCAAAATTATTTTAAGGTATAAAAGTTTAATAAACCGTGAATTATAGCTGTGAATGGGTAGAAAAGTAGCGTAATATGGTGTGAAAGATGATTGGTATTCTAAGTTAGTTTGTATCGTTCATTTTATGGATAGTAGTTAAGGTTATAATAATAATAATAATTGTCGTGATGATATGAGAGTACCGTGAGTGTGTATATACGAATATTATAATAAGAGTGGTGGAAAATACGAATGAACAGCAAAAGTAGAGACATTTAAAAATATGATGAGGGTGAAAAAAGAGTCAGTGATTAAAAGAGGGAGAGCACAAGGAATATTATAAACATGAATGCAGACTGACAGAGAGGGAGATATGGATATAAAGTATACCATTTGTCAGTAACATAACAATGGGTATTATCATATACGAAAAGATGATTGAGTGAATAACAATGTAAAGACAAAATCTAGTGTACAGACAAAGCGAGTTAGCCATATGTTTCGAAAAAAAGGAACCGGAGTACAAAAAAAAGATAACAAATATGAATGAAACGACAAAATAGAAAAAAAGCAAAATAATACATTATTAAGAAGATGGGCAGGAGACAATAATGATCTTTATTTCACTCAAAAATTGATAGATGCAGCATTACAAATTGTGTACCCCTGTAGTTTTTATTATGATTGCAAATCATGATATGAACCGCTATCTGAGGGAGGGTGTCACTTCATAGAATTAATGTGTGTTTTCTACGGGTGGGGCGGCTAGAAGAGCATATAAGGAAGGAACATAAATGTAATTTTCGAAAAAAAGGATATCGCAGCAGGAAAACTTTAAAAACATAGTAATATTGTCCTGTGGAAGTTGCTATTCAATATACCGAAGACACGACGCATCACCTAAAGACTTGTGTGTGAGGCTAGAGACAGACCACAAAGGCTTGTTCGGAAAAAAACGAAAGGTGAGTCCCAAAACGTGGCATACAACGGCAACTCAACGGTATATAGCAAATGATACGCATCGATAATGGACAAGAGTAACCAACCACTATCAGAAGCTGAGCGACAAACCCAATATCCTGAAACACAACTCATCTCATATCTACTCAACAACAACCAAAGCAGATGATAATGCATCCCTGATATTAACCATCAGCGATGTAGGAAGGTCAACGGAAGAAACAGCTGCGAGTGACTTTTGTACAAAATACTGCAAAAAGTGGAGCATACAACGCACTGACAGCTTACACGACGCAAAAGACCGTCAAAACGGCACCTTCCTCAGAAAAAGTGATCGATAACTCGATAAGAGATGAGGCAGCACTGGCGGAAAAACTCGCACCGCGCAAAACTATCAATGGCAGTACTCAAACAACGACGGACAGAGAAACACTGGCAGCGACTGAAAAAACAAAAAGAAACTTGTTAACTTGGCGGTCCAATCAGACAACTCTATGTGCCACAAAAACTGACGCTAGTTACAAAATTATCTTACAAAAAATGTAGGCAAAGAAAAAGCCAAAAATGAAGGCAAAAAGACGTAATTTTGGGAAAAGTTTCTTCTCAGAGGAGAGGGGACCATTTTGAAGCAGACTCTCACGGTGCACCTGCAAACATAAAATCAGTCATGGCAGGAAATTCACCATACGTCGGAACCAACAACTTCCCAGGTTGCTTAAATAACAGTGAATAAAAAAACAAACGATATAGCACAAACGGTGACGCAGCCGCCAGTGAACTACAAGGTGGCGAGCATCAAACTGACTAGCCACAAACCAGCAGGTCCATGGAGACAACAATCCGAAGCCTCAGAGTATGCTGACGATATAATACTACAAACAACGGACAGCATTCTCCAATCTTCACTGCGAGTAGCAGCTAAAATAAGCAGCTGAAAATCGAAACTAGCCTGCGACAAGAAATTAACCAGTCGATAAAAACCAAAAATTTACGCCAAAATAAACCTGGAAAGATACAAAAATCTAGATGAATTACTGCATACTAACTCGGCTTCCAGTCTAGTTAAATATCAGATACCATCGCAGACACGATCATAAACGGATACATTTAAAGAACCGCATGTGCTGTTTGTTGACAAGCATTTTTCTTGTTGCGTACGCAGCCGGCTTAGGCCAAGCTGCGGCGGCAACAAAACCGGCAGCCAACATCGAGGGATTGTTCCAACCCCTGCAACTGCAGGCACCGAGCACAGGAACTGATAAAGTACCTAAGCGGCTTGCTAGACACGACAGCAGGAAGAGTGAAAGAGTCTGCGAAAGCAGCAGAAAAGCTAACTGTTGCTGTGGCAGTGAACTCCGGAAAGCACAAGGCAAAATTTGCAATATTGGCGGGCGTAGAACATGATAATGCAGTCGGCTGGACGGGAGTATTAAGCCAAAAC
This sequence comes from Trypanosoma evansi, assembly GCA_917563935.1. Lineage (NCBI taxonomy): Eukaryota > Euglenozoa > Kinetoplastea > Trypanosomatida > Trypanosomatidae > Trypanosoma > Trypanosoma evansi. Next base: position 2,709,057 of record OU830660.1, on the reverse strand, counting down.
AGCCCGATTGTCCGCCAGTATCTGAGGCTCGTAACAACCCTCTACAACGGGTGACGACGCCAGAGCGGCACAACCGAAGTAATTCCGATCGCGGGCACTATCAAACTAAGCGGAGTGGACAAAGATAAACTGGACGAAAACCATACAGTCATATCCGCCGCCGTCGCAGCACTCACCGGTATCCCGGAAGCAACTGCGCGAGAAGCTTACACTGGCCACGCCCAGTTCAGCAGCCTTGTAGGCAGACTGCTACTCGCAATACCAGCTGAGACAGAGATAACTGGGACACTGACATCAAAAGTGGATGACGAAATCAACAAAATTTTCGGCGGCGACCAAGATACCTTCAACAAACACGTTTGGCCGGACACGGAGAAGCAAATGGCGACTTACTACGAGGCGAAAAAAACACAAACTGGAAACTTGAAGAAACTAGAAGAGGATAACCATCTGGGTGTGGCATTGGCAGTGGCATTGGGAACTTCACCACCCGCAATACCGAAATGCGACTCCAGCAGTGAGGAAGTGAAAGGAAGAACAGAAAAGAAAGAAACAAAAGCCGTAGACGAATGCAAAAAGCATACCACAGAGAAACCCTGCAAAGATGAAAAAGGTTGTGATTTTGATGAGAAAAAACCGGAGGATAAAGATGCTTTCCGAAAGTTGATACTGAAAAGAAAGATGAAAAGTCGTTTTCTGGAAATTTGAGAGTGTCTGTTCCTCAGGTATTTGCTGCGTTAGTTTTGGCTGCATTCTAAGAATTTTTCATCAATTTTATGACAATTTATGAAACTATACTTCTCGAAAGAATATTCTAAAATTTGATATATTATAAATCTTTCCCATCAATATATGATAATTAGTGAAATTTTGAAAAAATAAAAAATTTGAAATTTTGGTATGACAGTGACCTATTGGTATAAATAAATAATGTTACAGAATATGAAAAATGTGTTCCATTTTAATTTGGTTATTTTTGTATCATGAATATTAATTAGGGTATTCATATAGTGATAGCAATAGTATGTTTTGAGTGTTTATATTCTAATATTATAATAAGAGCAGTAATGATAGTAATTGTAGTGGACGGAAATAGAAGCACTTGAAACGGTGGAAGGGTTCAATGGTAATAAATTATTTTTAAACCTACTGTTATAGGTATCTTCTAACGAAACTGGACGGTCAGGTTAGTTATCGGAGAAAGTTAATAAAATTCTTGGTATATCTGAATCTTCGTGTGCAAGTAGCTACTGCAATCTCTATAGAAAAACTATGTGGATTATGTGGAATGCAAGGAAAAGCGGAATAAACATAGCGCGAAACAGTATGTATGAGTGATGCTAACTTCTAAAAGAAAAAAGATGGATACGTGCGAAAGATGATCTGTATACACTTAAAAAGTAGCTACAGCCAGCTGCATCATAACAATGCTAAGGCATTGTTTGTATATGTGAACACAGTTTCTTTGAAAAGAAAATACAGTTGCGGAACTGATATATTTTCTTTTTGTTCGAATTTTTGTATAGTCTTCTCCAATTTTCTCTGTTTCCTATATAACACTATCAAAGTTTATAGATGAATTAAGTCTTAAAATTAGATGTCTTGAAAATGTTACTATTACTGCCGTAATTATATTTAGTGTTCTTAAGCTCAATCTCTCTTAACGATTATGTGAGCTCATGTTGAGATTATCACAATTGCGATGGGAGGTTTGTATAGTCATGTTAAGAGGCCTATATGGGTTATGGAGTTTTTAGAAAGACAGAATGCAAGTTATGAGGGTATTGTCATTATTTTTGATGTGTCTGATTTTGTTGTTTCTGATGGAAAGAGAAGTATGAGAGTGCTGTAAAATATTTTATGCAAAGTACTGCTGATAATGAAGATAAATTTAGTGAAGAGTGTATTGTAGAAGGAAATTCGCAGAGATGTTATTAGTTTCTATTCTATGTTGACAGCTGAGTATTATAGAACCTGAGTTGGATTTGATTATGTATTCAGATCACAAAGAGCATGTCCCGCCTCTACTTCAATTTCCCGACACAGGGAAGCCATACCTCGGGGGCGGTAATTTGCATTTAATGAAATGCTTGCAGTGGTTGACGCATGGTGGTCCAGAGCAAAGCATTTATATTCCCTTGTTGTTGTGAAGTCTGAAACGTGAAGAGAATGTCAGCAGTAGATTCGTTTTGCAAGGAGGGCTAATAGACTTGGATTATGAAGAGCAGTTTTTATCAGTTCCTTACGAAACTTCGCTCAGAAAACCTGCGTTCCTTCACTTTCTAGGACATGAGTTAACCTGGGAAACAAATGCTAAAAATATTTGTGGTGATGCGTTCAAAGAAGGGGATTTTTTTAAAACTAGGAAGTTGTGATTAAGCATGATAATTGCTGCCAGCAACCCCATAGCCATGTGAAAGATGCCAAGAAAAGCATCAGACATTTCAATAAACCGACTTAAAAGGCAAGAAATATTCTCCCCTTTTCGAATGTAGTCATAAAGGCGATGAAGTTTCTTCTCATGCAAATAGCAACAGTCGCAGCCACAACGACAGCAATGAACAAAAAGAAAAAGAGACAGAATGCAAAAAACCATGCACATGGAATGCCGAAGAAAAAGATGAGAAGAAAAAGTGCACATTGAGTGAGGAAGGCAAAAAAGCAGCAAAAGACTCACGTGCAATGCGCACAATTTCAACTTCAAAGGCTTCATTTCTCAATAATATTAAAATTTTCTCTGATTGCTGCTGTTTTTGTGGTTTGCTGCTTGTTGCACACTTGTAATTTAATATGGCACACATTAAAAGTTATTGTGTATAATAATAATAATGATAGGAAAGTGTTGTGAGTGTGTATATACGGATATTATAATAAGAGCAGTAATAATAATAATAATAATGATAATAATAGGAGAGTGTTGTGTGTGTGTGTATACGAATATTGTAATAAACGTTGTGGTGACATCCCAATGACTCAGCAAAACAAAAGTACTTAAAGACTGGAAATCTCGCAGTGAGGCTAAATGATGAAGTGTGGAAGGAATTGAATGTTACATCAAACAAGAGTTATAGTATGGGAGGAAATTCAAGGGGACAGAGGTTAAGGGATGGAAATGGCAGGTGCGCTGGTTCATCCACAAACATGGCGGGGTGCCAGTATGCATGCGGCAGGAGCAGAGGGAACAATATGGTAGAGAGAGAATCTATTATAAAAGAAAGATGCGGCTACTAATGTAGTTGCTGCGGTACGGGCAGTATAAGACAATGGAGGAAGACATAGAGTGAACCAACTGGAAACGCAACAAATCTAAGAGGAGAATAAAATGATAGAGGAGTAAATTTTACACGATATTTCATTTAAAAATGATAGCTGTCATATTGTATATTCCGGGGGCTGTGGCTTTTTGTTCGATGACAGATCCAAAGACAATTTCTTTGGACGATGACAAGAGTATTTAGAGGTTATTTTATGTCGTTGGAAACACCTGGCTAACAAAAAAGAAGGAATGTGGCTGGATGAGAGTAATTTCAAAATTTCAGCAGAGGTACTTAAAGGTATTCTGAAGCAAGAGAAAGAATATTAAAAGAAATAACTGATAAATTTTAATTTTCAATGGAATAAGCAATTTCTAAAGCAGGAACGACTGAATCAAGGTCTCAACAACATAATCCCAAAAATTGTTGGAAATGGACGACGGTTCCGTATGCAATATTTTCTAAAAGTAAACGTGAATAAATTCATAGTTTATGTGCTGTACTATGCGTGCCGCACGGATACCACGAACCCAAATTTCAAGCGCGCCAAGTAATCGAAACAATCAGCTGAATGACAGCACAGTTTGTGTCACGCCACTAGGTTATCTTTATATATACAAGCATGAATATCTGTCTCCACCTGCAAAAATATATATATATATTAAATGAAAGCAGAGCAAAACCAGCAAAAAGCAGACAATATTATTTAAAAGGCAGTGCAGAAGTAGAGGATGCGCCAAACACTTTTAGTCCTGATGATGTCACTAAGCGCCGAGATGTGGAGCCAAGCAAACGCGGCAGCCGGTAAAGGTCTCAATGCGAATGTGTGGAAACCGTTGTGCGGCGTAAGCGAAGAAGCGGGCAGCGTGAGCAGTGAGGCTCTCAACGAAGGCACCCAGACGACAGCCGCCATACTCAATCACATGGCGGCGGGACGACGCGCGCAGATATTCGTAATGAAGAACATTCTCAGCAAGCCAATCAAAAAGTCGATACTTCTTCAAAACTATTTTGCGTCAAGGGCTGACTCGGCACTGCGAACACTAAAAACAGAGGGCCTGTCTTCGTACATCAAAGCAGCATCGTCAACAGCGTATCTCAAGGGCCGCCTAGATGACTTTTTGCATATGCTGGAAAAAACGGATTCAGCACACAATGGTTGTTTACTAGTAGCTTCGACTGGATCACAGGCGCCCGCACGGCAAGGCAATTCTATAGGCGACACACCGTGCGGCTTGCAGCCGCCAGAGCCGAACGCAAAGTCCACAACCAGGTAATACATAACAGACACGGGGTTCCAGAAATTGGTCCACGACCAAAGCGGCGGCAACACCATTACGGGCTCAGGCGGGACACAAGAGTGCAAACTGCTAGTCGCCCACAATAGCAACGGCTTCAGTCACGCAAGCAGCCAGCCCGCGGCATTTTCAATTCTCGGCGGCTACCTTGAAATAAAAAATACCGACACGCCGCCAACAACAGCGGAGGCTGCGCAGCTGATAAATCTAGCAAACAAAGCAACCAAACCATGGGCAATGGCACATGACGCAACAGCCAAAATACTGAAGGCCTCGGATAGCAGGATTACAAATCAAACTGGTAAGCCATCTTAGCGAAGCGCACTTTCACACGCGGTGCAGGCCACAATTAAGAAACTTGGGAATACTCCGGAGCCAAACAGCGCCAGCAAAACCTTGAAAGCCATATTTGGAGCAGATGAAAAGGAAAAAATCGACGATACTGAGGCAGAACTAAACAGTGAAATAATTCCTCAAGGTGTGGCCGGCTTGACAAAAGATACACCATTAGGCAGCATCGACAACCTGCAAATATTAAATGGCATTCTTACCTATTACGAGTGGCAAGCCGCTGAGGGTGTTGCAAAGCTTAAACAAGAAGCATCCATTAACACCAAAAAACAAGAAATAAAAGAGACAGACTGCACAACGATAGCAAACCGACAAGAATGCAAACCCGAAGTGGGATGCAAATATAATGAAACAAGCAAAGCATGCGAAAAAGATCCAAAAAGTACAGTTGTCAAAACGAACCAAGAAACAGAAAAGGCAGGAGAAAATAATGAGAAACCTGATTTCAGTAAATATACAACTGATGGCAAAAAGCATTGCGGCTGGAAAAAGGAAGGTGACAGCGACCCCGACAAGGATACAGAGAAATGCCGAAATGCTTCTTTTATTAGTTTGATAGCATGCTAAAATTTTAAAATTCTAATGGTTATCGCTGAAATTGATGAAAATGGTGAAATTTATGAAATTTTTTGTTTTTATACAATTTTATAAATTTTCTAAAATTTGATATATTTTAACACTTTTTGATGCAATCTTTGCAAATTTGTGCAATTTTTTGATATGTAATACATAATAATAATGATAATAATAATAATAATAATGATAACAATAATAATAATAATAATAATGATAACAATAATAATAATGATAACAATAATAATATTTGTGAGTGTGTATATACTAATATTATAATAAGAGTGGTGGTGAACGGCATTTGCAGGTGATGTGAAACACTTAAAAGAATGGCGCTGTCACAGTGGGAGTAAATGAGTAATTAAAAGTTAATGTAAGAGAGGAAAAAGATAAGTTACACCACATAATGAACCATTGGAAACAGCTTATATGCAGCATATAGCGCAGAGCTGAGCGATAACATCATAATCTTGCGGGAAAGGCAAAGATAAAAAGTGAGAGGACACAGAGGCCACCGGCTGATAGAACTGGACTTAATTTGTCATTCGTACAAAAAAACATTAGAATATGGTTACTGAGGCACAGATAAAACACGCGCTAAAACATAAGGAAGCACGTATATTAAACGGCAGAGGAACTTAATAAAGTGGAGACGAACAACGGTGATACCCCTCCAATTCTTTATTGGTATACTTTCCAGACGCTAAGGTATTTTAAAAAGCGAGCAGTCCATACAATAAGTGGTTTCTGAGGAGCAGCTAACGAAGCGTAATTAGAGAGAAAAAGCACCTAGAAAGATACATGCGGGTCCGATGCTTCCAGGTATAAAGTGATAGGTTCAGCTACGACAGTAATGCAGAAAAAAAACAGAAGAGTGAGGAAGTCCGTGAGAAACGACGATGCTCCGTGGTTATGCTGTTTGCGTGTAATGAAGAATTTCCGTCAGCCAGAACTGATAGCTAAGCAGAAGCTTCGAACAATCAGGCATAGAAATGTTGTGGTATTTTTATGTTATAATGAACTATGTTCTCATTATAGCCTCTACACTAAACACAACAGATACACAATGACAAAAAATAATAGGTAGAATCCCAGAATTTTCGGCTAAGCAAACTCCTCTTTACAAACTTCCCAGACCGTACGGCCCAAAAGAACTGACTCACAATCTGGCGATCTAACGTAGCAGTGACTTACATAGTCAATAATAGTGCATATCATAAAATAATCAGAGCCGAGTTAAAGAAAATAAGGATAAAGAAGAGGGATCCAAAAATATATATTATGGATTTTGTTTCCAGAAGTGGTGGAAATGTTTAAAATAGCACAGAGAAGCGGTAAGAAATGCAGCTAACTACATACTGCACGTAGCCATGACCGAAGAGAGCAACGAGCGGCATAGTTAACAATAGGTACCTAAATGTTTCTCCGAACAAAGAATAAAAAACTAAGCATTCACAGCCCCATAAATTTAAAAGGTATTCTTTTAGCTACGAACAGCCTTTATGACGTTTTATTTTGATCTTGTAAGCACTGGGCATCAACCACCAAGCCAATAAAATCCCAATCCTGTAAAGAATATACGGTAAAACAACGGGGACAGAGGACCAAATCATACAAGATTAATAACAGAGACCCTCCATCCATACCAAAATTAAGGAATTTCGACACAAGATTAACAGAAAGACCCGATGGCTGTCTCTAACAATTTACGTTCTGCCGGCAGTGTACAGAAAAAACAGCTCAACAAACAGAAACACAGATGACAAAGAAGCGATAATAAAAACAACTTTCCAATAACGGCGGTTCTTAAACAAAGTAATCAACGCCATCAACGGCAAGGTATTACACGTAAAATCAAGGATAATAAAGCTGAAAGCGGAAATAAAAACGCACTTACTAGCAACATGTTCCACAACCCAGAAAAACTGCCGCAAAAAATACCTTTTTCTGGCGGAAGTGGCTGGTGCACGCGCGGAGGTGCAACAAGACCACATCTTTCAGACTCGACCAGAAAGGAGTCAGCAGCGGTTGCACACGTGGTTATTACCTTGTTAGTAGCAGTGGTCATGAAAAGCAAAGAAAAAATCAGCCAGCTATCGGCAGCGCAAAAATCGATCTACGGTGACTATTATCATTTTTCGGAGGTAGAAATGCAGTAAAAAGGTAAGCTAGCGGCCGAAACGCCAACAAACCGCAACCAAATGCTGTTAGACGTGTGAAATAACTGTGAAGACTGTAGCAGTATAAACTAGCGAAATTTTAAGGTATAGTCGAAGATCAGAAAATATACTAATGCAACGCAAGGTATTTACCCTCGTGGCAATATGCGTGCTGGCTCAAAGCAGCCGCGCCAGCGAAGAGCAGGCGCAGAACCTAGCGGAGCTTTCAGCTCTCTGTCAACTAATCAAACTCACAGATGCCGACATGTCGGCGCTTCCTAAACTGGAGCCCGGCGACGACGAACTCGCGACACTAGAAGTGCTAAACATGACATTAGCTGAAACTTCATGGCGTGCTAAATACCCCAACAAAGCGGCATCGGACCTGGGGGAGAAAGCGGCCTGTCAAGGGCACACCAATCAACCATAGGGCGAAATTAACTTCAAAAAGTGGGCCCATCTAAACAGTCAGGCCACCGCAAAGGAGACCACTAGTCCAGAAAGTAAAATACCAAACGGATTGCTAACCACGCCGTCAGCGTCGGCGGCAAGGATAACACTGGCGGCGATACTAGCGGAGGCGACCGTGCTACATGACGAATTTAACGCCAAATACAAACCCAATTTAGAAAATTTGGAAACGAAAGTCAAAGCCGACATCGACACAGCAGCGTATAACTCTCCAACAATTGATGACAACGCCTCCCAAAGGTGCAAAATAAGCGACACAGGTAACACAGAAGCACTTTGCGCCATATACCGGCAGTTGGCGAAGCACTCTGCGCTACTGTAACGTGCGTGTACTCAAAATTTGGAGATATACAAAACACTGATGTCTGTGGAAGCGGCGCAACAGCACAACTAACGGCAAACAGCGTGGCGTCGCACAAAACGGGGTACGACACCATCCACGGTGTGTGCAAAAACTATCCAGCTGAAAAGATCACAGCAGAGCTAATAGAAAGCAAAATTGCAGCACTAAAGAGCATTTTCAAAACTAAGGGGGACAGTGGAACCATGGCCATGGCACTCGGCATAATCGGAACCAGCCATCAGTGCAAAAACGTGGCGAACACAGCATGCGCGGACTTCACCAAATGCTCGCCATTCAAAAACGGCGACACACCAACACCAATAGCATGGGAGGTGAACCTTTGAAAAGCAGCGGAAAAACTAAAGAAAGCCGATGAAGCAGCGATTATACAGAAAAAGACTAACTCAGCCCTGCGGAGCTACACAAAAAGAGCCAAGGTGATAATCAAACGCTTGCTACTGGAAAAGCCGCCTGCATCTGAAAGCCACGCAGCATTTGCACAACAACAGCAAAAATGCGACCAACACAAAAACAACACAACCTGCACAGCAAATAACTGCAAATGGGATAGCAGCACAGAGAAAAAAGGAAACTACTGCAAACCTAAAGATGGAGAAGGACAGACAAACACAGCAGCAGGAGCAGGAGAGACACCAAATGCAGAAGGCAAAAAGTGCTCCGATAAAAAACTGGGTCCGAGTGCAAAGATGGTTGCAAATGGGATGGAAAAGAGTGCAAAGATTTTAGTTTTCTTTTAAATAAGAAATTTGCTCTGATTTCTGCTGCTACCCTTGTGATTTTGGTAGGATTTAAAAAATACTCGTTCAATACCATGAAATTTATGAAAATTAGAAAATTATAAAAGTTTTCTATTTAGATGAATTTTTAAATTTACTAAAATTTGATATGTTTTAACACTTTTTGATGAATAGTGCAACTTAATGAAAATAATGATATTATTGAAAAGTGTGTATAATGACCTACATAGGTACAGAGTAGTAAAGTCATAGAGAATAAAAATGAATGCTTCTCTAATTCGGTTCATTTTGTTTATTTTATGTATATTAGTTACGGTTATAATGGTAATAGTAATGATAATAATTACATGAGAGTTTTTCTGGTGTTTGTATACTAATCGTGTAAAAAAGTGGTGGCGAAGACTAAATGGGAAGACAAAAAAGCACTTAAACCAATTCAATGGTGCAATAGGAGTAGGTAAGTGAGTAAGAAAGTAGAGAGAGTGAAAGAGAAGGAAAAAGAGATGGAATATGCGCATGTCAAACAGAAACATGACAATAGCATAATCGTACACAAGGAGATAACGAGTGTAATAATAAAAAAAATACACCAACTAGTGTAGTCTAAATTGGGTCTCTACAGCTTACATAAACACTAAATAAAAGTGTAAATTATCTAAGAGTAATACTACTAATATTATCTCAGGAACTGTTCCAATAATTCATTTTTTGCTCGATGCTCTATCATTAACGCACCTGATTGTAATGATGTGTATTAATCTACTAACGCTTTTACTATTCATATTAAATTTTGTTTTTTTCTGAACTAAAAAAACAGGAAATAAATGAGAGATTAAGCAGTTAAAAATTAGACGGTAAATTGTGTAACCTAGTAAACTGAACACCAACTTTTTAAACATAAACAGAAAGAAAAATAAAGCAAGTTAAAAGCGAAGGAAAGGCAGAAATAAAAGCATTATAGCATCACAATATTTTGTAGAAAAGGTAAACTTTCTGGTCGTTGCAATGAGGTTAATGGGCAAAGGTATAAGATTGTAAGCAGGTTTTTGTTGTCTTCTATAATCAATTACAAAAATGTTCAAAGTTGGCCTTAAATGGCATAGCTAGTAGAATAAAAGTTATGTGAGTTATAATAACACACTAAAATGCTTTCTTAAACTGTAGCCGCTTCTTATAGGTATTTTCCTTCTCTTACAGTTTTACACAGAGTTACGTTCAAAATAAAGCAAAAAGGATCATTAAACATCACCAGAAAAGAGGAAAAATAGAAGAAACAGGAGCATTTAAGTTCAAGATATGAGGAATATCTTGATAACCAACAGTATCAAATTCTCCCCAGTGCTATCAATATCTCTGCACAAAGAAATGAATCATATGCACAGCATGCGAAGTTGAATTAGCCGCGAAGGTAAATGCCCCTAATGTGAGCAGACCATAAGTGTCGACAATTAGCAGTACCATATAGAGTCAAAATGATCTCCAGTATTTTCTTCAAATATGGATAGATGCTACATCTGATATAAGAGTCTAATCTATAGTTTTTTATGTGATAGCGTATCCTAATCTGAAGGACGAGAAGGGGAAAAAACAGAAAGATGTGGAAAGGATTGAGTATGTATGAGATGATGTCAAACTCTTTTTGTCAACATAATTGGTTATAATTGCTAACATTTATGTATAGCACTATAATATTATCGCCAGATCAATTTTTTAAACTAATATTACCAATGGATTACCACTTCTCCAATTACATGTTGTGATGCTGTGAAGATATTGAGATCTTTTAAGTAACGTTTAATTCATATAAAAGATGTCGCGAAGCCGCTATTAAAAGTGTGGATTAATAAAGTAAAAGCAGCTCAAAAGCACTTTCTGGCCACACATTTCCATGTCTGAAACAGCGGATATATACAGGCACATAGAACGTTTGACAAAAGGAAAAGTAAATCGGGTCCACGAGCAACAGAGATGTGACTTTATTACTGAATCAGCATGTAAGGGAAAAAGATTAACGGAATATAAAGTAGATTATAAACCATAAGAACTGAATTTTAAGTTGAAAAAAAATGTGCAGTATTATGAAGAACAGTGGGAGTGTATCACATTGTAGTGTTAATAAAATATACAATAAATTCATACTTAAAGCAATTAGAATACCAGAAGTAACAAGAAAATAAAAATTGGTACAGAAAAAACAAAGCGAAGAGTAAGCAAAGCACATATTAATAGCAGCGCTGGAACCATGGTAACTCAAGCATTATTCACTACCGAGGGAATGTAAAAATCAGGTGACGTAAACAAGGTATAAGACTGCGAATAGAAACCAAATTAATAAGAAAAGGCAGTGAAGAGGTCGGCTGTTAGACAGATAGCAAGGCCACCATCCCCTAATTATCAAAAAATCTCTTCAAGAGAAGCGGCAGTAAGCCGATGCTGGTTCGCAGATCTAAAACGACACTCTAGCCATAGAAGCAGCGAAGAGAAGAATTAACTACACAAAGTGCCAAGAAGTGCCAGAAAACATCCCCTATTTTCCGCTACAACTGCACATAAAAAGCTTCTAAGGAGACACAATGCCCAAAGACCTCACCTCAACCCTCACAACCCACCATGAAATTAAAAGGGAATGATAGGAATAAAAAACATCATGTCAAGCCCTGTATTTGTATTACTGCTCGTCAGCCTGCTTGAAAAAGTCTCAACCGCAATACATAACAGGAAAGCGAAAATAACGACGGCTTGTGAGGCATCACATTACCTCTGAAAAATGGAGCAAAAAGCCAAAACAGAGCTGAAATGAACATTCTCAAAAGCAGCAGTTGCAATGGACATAGCAACCAAAATGTGGCTAGAACGCAAAGCTAAAGGAGAAGCAGAGCGTTACACTGCCGAGCTTGATAGCAGCTGTAATATAACTCTAAAGCGAAATGGCGGTACACTAGAGTCAATGCGCATAGGACACTGTAATTATCGGAATCTAAGCGGCTTTCCGACTTGCTGTAACTCAAGAAAAAATAGAATAAATAAAGACGACTAAAGTCGCAGACAAAAACAAAATAAGTGCTTTCAATAAATTTAACAACAACTTCATCAAGTAGATGTTTCAATAACAACAGAAACGAAAAGAAAGCACAAAAACATCGGAGGGAAGCGATGAATAAAACTGTTATGGCATCAAAAAATAGTGTAGAGGAACTGACGCTTATAGTGCCTTGCATTTAAGTAAATTGAACAAGTTATCGGATAGAACAAACCATTTCAATGTTCTCGAGCGTGAAGTCAGCTGAAAGTGTGAAAATATAACTCAAATCGAAGAATCAATAGATTATAAATGAGATGACTTAGAATAGCTTAAGTGGATACAACCCAGCGGCCAAACACCAGAAAATTACATCCATTTTACATAAGTATTTATTCTTTCTAAATTTATATCTATTTTCACGTGTAAAAGGCAGTAACGAGCACAGAAAAACGGTAGAAACACAAAAATAAACATGCAGGAAATACGAAAATCCAAGTTCCAAACTGTATGAGTTTATAAAAATGAGAAGCAAAACCTTCTTATCAGCGCCCATAATGTCAACACGAAAAGAGAAAAATAAAACGCTTAAAATATAAAACTGAGCTTTCTAGGCCGATAGAAACCATTGTTGCGCAATGACATGGGATTTTATGAAAATTAAAATGCATGAAGAGGGAAAATGCATCCATCGGCGAAAACTGTGATTCCGACGAATATAGTGATTGATAAACCTTTGGTGATGGGATCTAAGAGTGAAAGCCAGTTTTTTGGGCTGTGTCGTCAATACACTGCTGCCAGTTGTAATGTACTTGTACAATGGCGAAAAAATAGCAAAGATAAAATCAGTGAAGAAACATTAACAACAGCAGTAAATGAGTGTGGTTTCCGATAAGCCTTCAAAGAAAATATAATAGAAGGAAGGAAGGTCAGAGATGAGAGCACTGTGACGGAGGAACTTGTCTTTCTCAAAAGTATGGAAAATCCTTGAACGTCATACTGTAGCCCGTAAGATCGAGAAGCACTTACTAAATAAGTTGGTGAAAGTTAAGAGAGATGCATACCCAAGAACGAAGGTTCTGGGGTTATGAAGTTCAATCCCTACAAGGCAATAAGCCGATGGAAAAGCACAGAAACTTATCAACCACACAAAGCAAAATAGGGAAACAAAGCACAGGTAGGACAATCACTCGTCCGTCAACAACGCACCCAAGCTTAACTTCAACATTGAAGACAGTCGATAACTGACACCGCTTCCAGCTGAGTTTTTTGCAACTTTACCGAAAACACCTTCAAATACAACATCAACAAGTAGTAAATCGAAACAAAGAGAAGAGTTTTTAATGTTCTTAACAACTTCCGGGCCGCTTGCGTAGCCGTTGTGATCGCAGTTGTAACTCGTCCTGTACACTCAGTAAGGCCCGCTCTAGCTGCCAAAGGGTTCATTGACGCCTGCATACTGGCAACTAAGCTGCGCGCTCATGGAGACCTCGCAGCGACAATAGCGATGAACGTTTATTCAACACTCGAAAAGGCAAAGAGTGTGGTGGACGATATGACGGAGTGCATAACAAACGAAAAGATGCCGCCAACTCCGGAGAACATTGACCTACTAATGCTAGTCCGGGAGCGCATACGGGCGCTACAAGTGGAAGTCAAAGCAAACTTTAAAAACAAGATCCACAAGGGACTCGTGGCAGCAGAAGCGGCAGGTGCTATAATGGAAACCGTCAATATTTTTTTCTCGGCACATAACGGCAACAGCAAATATTGCATAGGCACGGCGAACGCTTGCAAGCTAACGCATCTCGACACAACCGACGGCTTTATACACCTAAGCGCCGGCAACAACGGCGGCATTTTTTTCGCCGGTGGTTTACTGAAAATAACTAGCACAGCTGCGACCCACACAGCGTGGAAAACCACAACCAACATCAAGCACTGGCAAACTCCAAAGCAACATCACCCACAGTGGCGGTAACAGCCCTAAAGGAGCTAAAAACATTGGGGGAAGACGCTGACAAGGTGCATTACGAAAACATAGCGACCACTGAGGTTGAAGTCGGACGGAGTAGGGAGCCGACAGAGATCACGATATCAAAAGACAGCCTACTAAAAGCCAACAAGGCAATAGTGGCCTTGCGGCAGGCACGGCAAGCGACTGAAAAAGAGGATACATCAATTCTCAGACGCAATAACCCCAAAACTGGTTACGACCACAGTAGCTCAAGAAACGAAATGCCAGGCAGAGAAAGCCCAGGAGATATGCAATCAAATCAAAGAAGAAAATGAATGCAACAACAAGCCTTACTGCAGTTATAACAAAAGCGCAGCTGAGAGTGACAAAAAATTAAAATTTAATGAAACCAAAGCTAATAAAAACGGAGCCCCTGTAACACAAACTCAAAATGGAGGGGCTGAAACAACAATAGAAAAATGCAAGACAGAACCTGAGAAAGATTAAAAATGGGAAAGCAACGCTTTCAGGAAGCCAAGTTTCTTTCCAAACAGGAAATTTGTCTCTTTTTGCTGCTGCTTTTATCATTTTGGAAGCTTTTAGTATTTCAAAACTCAAAGCATTTTTGCTCAATGTTATGATAATTATGATATGATAGTGTTGTGTGTATATACGAATATTATAATAAGAGCAGTAATAATAGTAATAATAATAATAATAATAGAAGAGTGTTGTGACTGTGTATATACTAATATTATTATAGAAATTGTAGCGAAGTCGTACTGATTTATCCATATATATATAACTATTTGAAGTAATGATAAGGACGTTACGGCAGTAAGTAAGTAAGACATGAAGAAAGAGGAAGGAAAAAAAAGAGGAATATTATTAAAGAAAGAACATAAATAAGGAGACAGAGAAACACAAGGGGAGGAGATATGCGCAGTTCCAACCCAAAAATATTACGATGGGGATTATTTTACATATGAAGATGGTGGAGGAGAACAATTATCGAGGGGAAGAACGTTGTCCACCGACCAAATACCTTCGTATTGTTGTCTGGAGAAGAGGCGGCAGATGAAGCAAAGAAAATACGGAACTAACCAACTGGATGCACAATAGCACAGGACAGTAGAGAATGATAAACCAGGAGTAATAAGAAGATCAAGAGTCGATGATGGCCCAATTTTTCCTGAAAAACGGGTGTATGCAACACCGATGGTTCTGACTTGGGCCTTTTATCTGATGCAGAGTCCTAATATCTAGCTGTGAAGAAGAATTGGAAGAAATAGAAACAGGCGTAAGAGGTGTTGTGCAAGTTTCAAGTAACTATGAAGTCTTCTCATTGGACATAGTAATAATGACCAGTATTTGTGGGGAACAATATAATATTTATCGGGGGAATGAATAGAATGAAAACTGCTAATTGATTTCTATAAACAGCACAAGGACAATGAATACAAGGATAACTGCTTAAAATAAAACACATATGAAGCTGTGGAGAAAATATATGAAGTGGAGAGGAGTTAACAAAGAAAGATCACTAACTTTGGATTGGTGCGCTAGCGAGACGTTTAGACTTCTAAATGAGAGAGTAATTAACATAAGATTTGTCTCTGATTTAAAACAAACACCAGTTTTAACAAAACAAAAGGGGAGAGAAAAGCATATTTGTTTCCCACATTACCTTGTCCTAAGCGTCGGTGAACCAAAGAGCAGCTTAATCTGAAACAGAAACAAATAAATAATATCTTCCCTGAAAGAGCTCGTCGTTACATCTTTACGCCCGCAGTGTCAATACAAGAACAAAACTGTATAAAATATAACAAACTAGCAACAATAACTGTTGAAATTTAGATGTGGAAAGTTTTTCAATGAGTTGCAGCAACGGGACCGGAATGTTGGAGTATAGATGGAATTTTTAATGATGATGAAAAAAGAGCGGCTTGAATTTATAAATGGAGCTAGCGTTGTTCTTACTAGAAAGTAAGCTTTTACATTCCAATAATCATTTCTACCCTAAAAGCGGCAATATATCAAAAATATTCAAGTAGCATTTCCACGCACAACAACAAGATTATATGCACACAAAGGAAATTCAAAAACCAAAACAATCTATGAAGTATAACCAACGGTGATATTGGCAGCGACAATAGCACATCAACCACAACAACAAAAAAAAAAAAATGGAGCTAGTCGAAAATCAACTGAACTTTAGTCAGCGATAGGTGACAGAAGCAGACAAAATAGTTTCAAAACTTGTACCGAGAGCAATGGTGACTGGATAACCTTTCTTCATCGTGGTGTTAACTGGAACTGTTGTAAATCAAAAATGCTTGAAAAAAAAGCCGATAGAGGGAGTGGATAGGAAAATCAGTAAAGGAAACAATGTTGTTTTGGGTGTAATTCTACAAATTCACCAATGATTTAAGGCCGCCATATTTTTAAGGAACCAAGCCTAAATTTCCAGAAGTCGACCACTCGAATTGCAATAATATGACCTCCAAAGGACCAAAAAGACCGCGGCCAAGCAACACAGCTCGACGTAACATCACATAACGTTCTTGGCGACCTTTCTTTCCGATACAAACTCACAGTGCCAAGAAACACTGAACAGCTACACAGGGACCAAACCATCAATAAAGCGACACACAAGCAAGCCACTAAAAAAGAAAGCAACTCAAATACTAGCAACAGCCTGGTACACAACCGTATGTACGCAACAATAGCTACGACAATACTATTAGCAAGCATCCAAATTCGCGTGCACGCATTGGAAACAGCAGCGAAGGACGCAGGAGACGAATGCACAGCAAGCAGTCAGGCAACAGAACTAGCAAAAAACATGGAAGCGACGGTAAAAACCGCAACGTCAAGAGCAGCTGAATTCGCAAGGGCAGCGGCAAAGTTGCGGATAATGGCAGCGGCACAAACGGGTTCGATGGCAGCGACAGCGTACACAGCTGCAGCTGAGGCATCAAAAACGGCACTGGAGATTCTAACGAAGGTAGCTGAGCAAACTCCGACAATTAACGAAGCTGCTTCCGCCCTCCGCGCCAGTGCAACAGCGGCGGAGCTACTTTCAGTGCTCAAAGGGTTAACCTTAAGCGACAAGGCGATGGCAACGGCCACCAACTACAATACTCAAAGCAACAGGCCGCTGTCATTTACATTAGCCAATGAAAACTGAACCTGCATGGCATCAAAAAAAAAACGAGAAGCCACAGCAGAAGGAAGAGCCAAAGGAAGCAGCGAATACGACCGAATAACTCTAGTAACTGCCGAACTTCGCAAATCCGACGGGGACACAGCAGGAGAACTTTTCGTCTGCTCTTCAAACTCACAAACTGCTTTCGGGCCACGCCAAACCTGTAGCACCGACGGCACCAACGTTGGACTCAAAGGAGGTAAAGTCTTCGAAACGAAGCTGATAAAAATAAACCGAAAGAACAAAAATTCCGGCAGTGAGTATAACGACCCAAATCCAGGCACAGCCATCATTCCACATGTCGACACATACAAACAGCAGCTTGCGGCGATCGCATTAGGCCTCGACGCTGCCCGAAGTTTGGAAGCACTACTGGACCCGAGCGACTGGCTAACAAAAGCGGGACAAAAAGTCGACACTAAACTTTTAGCAAGCGTCCTACAGGGTGCAGGCAAACTTGAAGGCGCTCAAGAGGACCACCCATCAACAAAAGAGTTAGCTAACCAGCTTTACGGCACAGATGGAAAAAAGGTAAAACCGCACTAAAGGAAGCCCACACCAACTTTAAGGCAGGCAAAGCAGCAATCAACGACGCCGATAAAAAGCTCGATTCAATAAGCGACCCTGATGAACTTTACAAAGCAGAAACCTATTACACAATCAAAAAATTCGTCGACGAGCAGGAAGAAAAGAAGAAAAACCAATAAAACCCCTCATGTCCCACAAAAACAGACAAAGCAGAAGAGCCACCCAAATCAGCAGACGAATGCAAAAAGCATACTACAGAAAAACCCTGCAAAGATGAAAAAGGTTGTGATTTTGATGAGAAAAAACCCCGAAATGCTTTCCTAAAGAGAATTTGTCTACAGCAGAGAGAGGAAGCAATTTCGTTGTGATTAAAAGCATTACATTTTCTTGCATTTTTGTTCCTATAATTATATTTTTAAATGACATTTCTGAATTTAATGAAAAATTATTAAATTTTTTATTTTGAGAGGATTTGTTAAATTTATAAAATTTCAAAAAATTGATATTTTTTTACACTTTTATAAAATCTTTGCGAAATAAAAAATATTGAAATTTGAAAATATGATATTATGATATTTTTTACGAAAGTGAAATATGGGCTCGGGTTATAGTGAGAGGGTATGAAAGATGAGTAATATTCTAATTCAGTTTACTTTGTTTATTTCATAGATATTATCCTAGTTAGTAATAATAATAACTAGATGAGTGTGTTTCCGGTGTGTACCTATATTTTTTGGAAAAGTAATTGAAACTCCAGAAGAACTGGAAGAGGACGAAAAACAAAAGCATTTATAATGTACTTAAAAAGCGATCCGTAATAAAAATACACAAGAATTGAATCGGCATAAACTCCTGTATGGAGAAAACATACGTCGCCACAGAGTTCAGAGAGAAAAACAGCAATTCTATATACTAATGCAGCAGCAAGGTTTGAAAGATCAACAAAACAGGAACTCGAGAAGAAGCTGTAACCAAATATGGAAGAAAACCGAACAAAGTAATTCGTACCCAAAGCTAGAAAAGAAATACAGAATCTCTAGTGACCGATCTGATATTAAGAAAAACAATGACGAGAAATATACGGTTTGAAAACAATTCCAGCTGTAACTTCACCAAAAAGCCATATATTTGGCATATATATGAATATTAAACAGACTAAAGATATGCCCTATGTAAATAATACCTTAAAAACATTTTTCATTGAGAGAAGAGGAAGCCTCATCAGGCATACACCCAACGATATTTCCTTTCATGGATCTATCCTGGAACATAACAAGATGTTACAGGGATACTGCCGAAAAATGTAAGGATAGCAACAGAAGTAGCGATTTTACGTATTGCAATGTAAAACTTGTGCTTTAATCTAGCACTATGCGGCGGCGCAAGGAACGTTGTTCATACCAAAGTGATGTGCTCGCTACTTATGCAAAAGAAACGGCACACCCAGAAACATTTCCGCCTAACCTCTGTAATTTCGGCACCGGACTTTAATTACGCCTTCTATATATCCAACTGATAAACGCACTAATTCCAATACAAATCGTTCCTAACCTTATCCATTGAAACATTGAAAACTCCGAGGATTACCGAAGAAGCAGGACAAGAAAAAATATAATTGTTTCGACACCACAAGCGACGCTGCTAGCAGCAATTCTAACAGCAGCAGCGATGCAGAGTAGGCGGGTGCACGGAAAAGTAGGACACGGCTTGCTGAAGACAGCGTGGGCTCCAATCTGCGGGCTGACAGACGAGCTGGGGACAATAGGAAATCAAGTGTATCACGGCACGACCACGATATTATCGGATTAGACAACGCTCAAACGACAGGCAGTCCGCAGTCGCATTTTTTCTCGCATTAAAGCCACTACAAAGGAGGGGACGGCAGCAATCCTGCTAGCAGAATACTTCGACCGCCGGGCATTCAAGGCTATAGACAACTTAACGAGGACCCGCATGCACGTGGTAATCGACGCCACCAGGGCAGCCTCCTACCTAAAAGGCAGGATCGACGAAACAATGATGTTACTAGCTCAAAGCAGTAGCTCCACCAACAACGGCTGTTTGGTCGGCACGCCGGCCGAGCAAGGCAAAACTTATTCGGCCAAACAAATTGATGGCGTCGACTGCCCACTGGAGCTGAAGCCGTTAACGTCTTTAAAGCGGCAAACCGACTATATCGATAGCACAGGCTACAAGAAACTGCTGTCAGGGACGGAGAGCGGCAGCACATATACGCTAACCGCCGGAACCCACAAGTGCCATTTACTAGGCGGGACACAAGCTAAACTAGCTAACACAGAACAGTTTACAAACAGCCACATACCGTTCGCGGGATACATTACGGTGACAACAGGAGGCGGCAACATAGTACTGGCAGCTCTGAACGATCTAAAAACCGCATCAACCGACCATATCAAAGCCTGGAAGCATGCGTTCGAGGCAGCGAACCAAGTGCCAAACTCCCAGAGAATGGAGGCAAACAACGAAACAGCACCCCTGGACGAGCGCCCGACCATTAAAGACGCTGTAATGAAGCTAGCGCGACAAAACGCGCAAGGCAAAGACCCCGACCTAGAGCAGACGCTAACCTCGTACTTCGGAGGAAAAGAGGCGGCGAAGGTAACAGTGCTAACAGAGGCAATAGACAACGTGCAGATCCCTAAAGACGTAGCACAGCGACAAAGCCAGATCCACCTGGGGGATATATCAGACATCGACGAACTGTACAGTATTCTTTCATACTACGACAGGCAAACTGCGCAAACAATCGAGGATCTGAGGACACAATTAGATACTGCAAACAAGAAGAAAGATCCTAAATCAGCAGAAGAAAGGGAGAAAGTTTGCAATGAAGCAAAAGACGACAAAGAAGCCTGTAAAAACTAGAAGGTAAGGGTTGCACTTACAATGAAAGTAATGTGGAAGGCAAAAGTGCACATTGAGTGAAGATAGCGAAAAAAAAAGTAGAAAAAGAAGTTGATAACCAAGCTGGGAAAGACAGGTAGAAAGAGGATACTGTTCAGGAAAAAAAGAGAAATATGCTTGAAAAAAACTACAGAATGCAAATGGGAAGGAGAATAGTGCAAAGATTCCAGTTTTATTGTAAATAAGAAAAATTCTGTGATTGCTGCTGTCTTTTATGCGCTTGTTATTTTAAATTTCTAGCACTTTAATGGGTTTTTTCAGTTTTAAAAATTTATGAAATTTTATATTTTAAAATAATTTGCTAAGCTTTGCTACAATTTGATATACTTTAGTACTTTGTGGCACAACCGTTAAAAAATATAGTAAAATTTGGATGATAGTGGATCATGGGTGCAAAGTAACATGGCGATATGGTAAAAAAAATAAGTGATATTCTAATTTGGTTCATTTTATATTTTGTTTATTTTATGAATATTTGTTTGCATTACAATAGTAGCAATGATGATGATAGGAGAGTGTTGTGAATGTTAGTTTACACTAATATTATAATATGAGTTGTGAGGAGAGAGTATGGAGTCAAAATATAGGCATTTTCTCTAATTCTAAGGTTGGAAAGCTAGTAAGTGAATGAGTTAGTGGCGGCGGGTGTAAGAGAGTAAGAGGAACAATATAAGAGAAAAAACAAAAACTATGAGAGAGAAAAAGAATTAAAGAAAGAAAAATCGAATATGTACGGTTTCAAACACAAACATGAAGATTGAACTAATGATAAACAAGTAAATTATGGAGTGGATATGAGAGAGACAAAGAGTCTAGTGTACAATGGAAGTGGGGTGCTATATCATCTACAGAAGCAGTGACAGAAGATAAAGACGAAGAAAAGAAAATGCGAAATGAAACAATAAAATAGCCGTGAAATGACAGTGAAAAGTAGATAGCACAGTCAAAAGGATCCAATTATGCCCAGTTTTTGATTTGAAAATGTATAGATGCCACTACAGAGATGAAGAGGCTGATTGCGTTTGTTAATTTGACGCCAAACCGTAATATACAGCTGTGAACAAGGCGATAAAGCAGAAGAAAGAGTGAGAACAAAACGAGGATGAATAAATTGATTAAAAGTGAAATGATGATGCAACCCTCTTCTCATAAGATATATTAACAGTGGCCAATATCTGTTGGCAACAATATAATAATATGGGAGGGAACATTTTACTACTAGAACCACTAATGGATTAGAATAGAAAGCAAGAGATGAATAAAAATAGGCGTACTTCTTTAAATGGCGCGTATATGAGCAAGCAGGTAATCTCTATGAAATAGAGATAATCAATTGTAATTCTCCTACAATTCCGTATGGATATACAGGACAGGTATCAAGACCTTTCAAGTAAAGTGTACTCCATATAAACGTGGTCTCTGAAAAAGGGGCAGTGGCGCGTATTAACAACGTAATGTCGGCAAGCAACCTATATTCGGCACCCAAATTGTGTAGCCTTGAATAATGGCGAGATACACTGACAAGTGCTGCAGGCAAGCAACAGACAACCAATCGTGTCCGAGAGAAGCACCAACGTTATCTAGTAATTCCAAGTAAAAGAGTATCCTGCGGAATAGTAGATCATAACAGAGAGTAAGAACCACGGATGTCAAACTTTTTCTTGGATATAGATATATAGAAAACTAACATGGAACTGAAAGTGGATATTTTCCTGTTAACTTAAGTGCTTTTTGTGTCACTAACGTGACAACACAACCACAAACACTTACGACCAATCTAAATTCTTAGCGGTCGAAACTAGTGATACTCTCACTAAATGAAAGCAAAACAGACAACATCCGGCTCAAGGCGGCATTCAACGAACCAAAAAAATAAAGAGGTTTCTATCTCAGACTTTGTATTAAGAAGAAATAAAATTTAATAAGCAGACTATGAGTGTGGTGCTTTACAAAGACTTTAGCATGGTGTTCACCCGATGATCAATTCACCGGAACAGCCGGCAGTACACAGGCAAATGGAAGGGAATAATCTCCGTCACTAATTAACCCGTACAGCTGAAATTTTAAATCTTCTTTGTGCTATAACAACAAAGGTTACCTAACAGTTCCACTAGTAAATCAAAAGAATGAGAAGAGCCTTACCATTTCGGAAGCCGCATGCGGTTATTGTGTCAGCTCTAACGGCTTTCGTAGCATGTGTTACAACGATGCGCGACGCTAGCGCCGACGACCAGTCTGTAGACGCGGTACAGACACCATGTGACGAGCTTACTTGGCTTGAAAAAGTAGGGGCAGCCTATAAGCAGCTCACAGACAACTTAGAAGCTCGAGCAGCAGAGCTTTCAAAGGAGCAACGCATGATGCAATTAGCGAGTGCAAAACTTGGAAAGGGGAAAAGAGCAGCAGTCTATAAGCTGTTAAGCTTTCTTTCTGCTTCAAGGCTTGCATCAGCTCAGTCAACATTGGCCGGCGCTGGTCAAAAACTCAGGTCAGCAGCACAGCTAATGCAGCGAAGAACGGGAAACCTGCAGGGCATGCTCCGCGCTACAAAAATAAAAACTGCAACTTACACCGGTGCAACGCCAGCCGTAGGCACGGACGTCTACTTCCCGACAAGCACAGCGAAGTGCACAATAAAAGCGGTACTAGCTGACAAGCCGGCAACAGCGTGCAAACGAACGGCAGGCAGTGAAGCAAAACTAAATCTTGCGGCAGCCCACTTACCAAAGATAACAAAGGTTAAGGGAGTAAAAACAGCGGACTTCAACTTCCCAGACATAAAAGTTGCAATAGAAACAAAAGGGACCCCTGCTAGCGGCCACAACAGCGACGCAAAAAAGGAGACGTGCGCCGACAACGCAGAAGCCAAGGCATCGGCAGACAACGGCATAGGAATAGCAGCAATAAACAAAGTCACAGGCATGCTCACGCCGGCCGAAACCACGCTGCTAGAGGGCGGCAGCAACTGCAAGGCGCACACCGACGACACAGACCACTATATAGTAACATTGGGACAAATAGCCACTGAAGTATGTAACACCCGCAACATAATTATTACGCAACCTACAAAACTAGAAGACGAAACAGTTTATAATTTAGCGCAAGATGGCACAGTACAGACGGTGGCACTCCTGTTGTTAGGCAAGAAACTAGAAAAAACACTTCAAGACGCTGCAGAGAAAGCAGTAGCAGAAGAGCTTTTGGAAGGCAAAGGAGCGAAAGTAAAAGACAAGGTTTTCACAGAACTGTCAAAAAAAGATCTAAAAATCACGAGTGGAAGCATAACAATAGAGACCAGCATTACAGAAGCCGCGGCAAATAACGACTACGAAACAGAAATGGCATATTTCGACGGCGAAAATGCGGATGAAAAACAAGTAGGTAAAACTGAAGCCAGCACAACGAAAGACCAACCCACGAAGAAAACGAACCCAGAAGACAAATCAGGAGATAAGAAAGACGGGGATACTTTAAAAACTTTGTGCAGCAGCTTTTAAAAGAAGACAGCGTGTAACAACGGAAAACACTGCAAATTGAATACGGCACATGCAGAACAACAAGCAACTCAAGCAGATGCAACTGGAGGAAATGGAAAGACAAAAAAACAAATAAGTGTGGCCTAACAAAACTCCTGAGGACTGCGAAAAAGTACAAGGCACGAAACCTGAAGGCAAAAATGCCGTTTGTGGTTGGATTGAAGGCAAGTACAAGAATTCCAGCTTTCTTCCCAATAAAAAATTTCCTCTGGGTATGGCTGCTGCTTTTGTGAGATTTGTGTTATTTTACCACTTTAAACTTATAAAGATATTTTCTCCATTTTATGAAATTTATGAAAATTTGTTATTTTGAGATAATTTTCTAAAATTGCTAATATTGCATATATTTTAACGTTTTTTAATGAAATTTGGAAATCTACAAATATGAAATTTAGTCTGGACATATCTTATAGGTGAAAATTAGTGTTGTGTATGGTATGAAAATTGAGTGAAATTCTAATTTTGTTTACATTATTTATATCAGTTAAGACTATGATAATAATGATAGTAATAATGATAACAATGAAAGGAGATTGTTGTAAATGTGTGAGTGTGTTAACATTGTAAGAACTGTGGTAGATACCAAACGGATGACAAAAGTAGACCCATTTAAAAAAACAGTGGAAATCCAATAGAAGTATATGAGTGAAAGGCGGTGTGCGATGAATATAGTTTAAGAAAATACAGAAAAGCAGTGGAGAAGCGAAGGAGATGGAATTTTTGTAGCTTAATACACAAACATAACGATTAACACAATCATACACAAAAAAGATTGTGTAGCGAACGGCGTGAGAAAGAAAGTGCATTGTATATTCCAAATGCAGTCGATGTAACTATAGAAATGTGAGAATACATGTGTAAAGATACCAAGGGGAATATTGTCTATATGGTCACAATATCTCGTTTAATAATGCATTTTTTACACTAAAAGTACTATGGTGGTTACACAACAACCAAAGCAGAGTGTAGCTGATATGATCCATACAAATGTCCTGAAATTACGTTTATCTCTATAATGAAGCGGAGAAAGACAAAACGGACTTCCACGGAAAAGAAGAATGACGCAACACAACAGACACGTAAACCGCTAGTAAACTTGTTATTGCATCAAAAGGTAATGTAGTAATAGCAATTCTTAGTGAGTCATGCGAATTATACAAGATGTAGCATAGAAACAAGCCTTTCGTTGAGTTCAATGATCAGCCATGTAAATGTGTGAATTTACCTTATAAAACATAAACTAAGAAAAATAGCAGCCACGTTTCTATGAGATTTCAATTACCGTTACAGATTTCTGCGTTTTCAAGTTTAAAAGAAGGCGATAAAAAAAAGAGAGGCATAGGGGTTAATGACTCAGACGGAACAAAACTGAATATTTAATTTTAAAATTGAGTGCATTTCAATATAAAGCTCAGCAGCAGCCCCACACCAGTGAACAAAACGTCGATACGCAAGACAAAAACCAAACCACATAGACAGCCAAGTTGAAATATCTGCGCGGCTAGGCGCACTAAATGATAGACCATTGCGGATTCAGCATTAAGAGCCGAATAAAACTAAAAGAAGCCGTAATTTACACAACAATGGGTAAATGAAAGCCAATAGCAACTCGCGAAACTGACTTTTAAACCTATTTCTGCTCCTAATGTTAAGGGCTAAGTGCAGATTATGGATATTAGCTGAGTGACGGTGGGTTATTTAAAAACCTAAAGGAGGAACACAGGGTGGAGGATGATCGAGGGTAATTTGGCATATAATAGTGGATATAAGAGAAGATTCACTACCATCCATCTAACAACAAGCAACGGAAAAGTCAAGAAAATAAACCGCCGAACACAAGCAACCCACAAAGGATAAACTGTGGAAAAAGTACAATCAAAAAAGGGAGAAAACAAAGAACGTTGTAACTATGGCCATTGATTGCTCATTCACCTGACAAAAGCCGGTGTAAACTGTTTCATCAAGGTACACATAATCCGAATGCGACAGGCTTGTTATTAGCATAAAAGAGCTCTCACATGGGCTTTGTTTTTGTTTCAATGGCAAACAGTCTTCTTCTGGCACATATCAAGCGGTTCAGGATAAAGTAGAGCTAACTTAGGCGATTTACAAGGACGCAGAAAAAGGACGACAAAGGTGAATTTCCATCAAGACACCTGGCTCGATCGTTTGTAATATCAGTCACACCGCAGTAGAGAACCAACTCCAAGCAGAAGGAGTCAACAACGGCGATATCAAGTCTATGCGATGAAATAGTCTACGACGCCAACATAGCATCTTATTTCTCCAGGCAGATAAGAGACGGCATTCAGGGGCTATCAGGGACTACCGTTTTTTTAAATGCTAACAGTAGCTTACGCCAAAACATCATGAACACCAAAGGCTGGCAGCTATGCGTTGCTAGCGGCACTCAAAGCTAACTCGGCCTCAAGGCAACGGCACCAGCTGCAAACTAAGCAGGCGAAACTGTAACACGCCAGCAAGGTTCTCAGTGAGAGAGCAGCCCAACTCAAGGCACTCAAGCAGTCTAGAATAAAAACTCAAGCTGTAGGCAGCACAGTGTTTAACAGAAAAGCGGATCCAGACCTCATTTCAACAGCAGCAGACAAGACTTTCACGGTCATTCTAACACCAGCCGCCGACGAAAGCGAGAAATGCGACAAAACTGCTAGCTTAAACAGCAACCTAGGCAGGGAAGACGAAGAAATCACGCAACTAACAAAGTTAAAGACGATAGCGGCAGCTTCATTCACGAACAACCCGATACCGGTGGTGGTCCACTTCGCAGACAATGCAGGCGGGGGCAATAGCGGTGCCGTAACTGGCAACGACGCTTTCATAAGCAGCGCAGCATAATTCGGCACCGCAAGAAACGGCGTCGGAATCCCCACTACCCCTGTAAACAAAACAGTAATAGCACCCACAGAACTGTCAATACCACAGGACGACAGTGTGGGTGGAAAATTTGTCGGCAAAAAAGAAGGCTCACACCTCATCATAACGCCAGAGGACCTCTGACATGCGGTGTGCGAGACC
The DNA here is from genome assembly GCA_917563935.1 of Trypanosoma evansi. NCBI lineage: Eukaryota > Euglenozoa > Kinetoplastea > Trypanosomatida > Trypanosomatidae > Trypanosoma > Trypanosoma evansi. Next base: position 2,681,641 of record OU830660.1, on the reverse strand, counting down.
AGAAAAGTGAAATAATGCAGGAACCGCGCACCACACAACTAAGCACAGAGGAGCTAATAAACGATGCCACAAACAAAACCTACGCGCAGTTAATAATACACCTTGATATGAAAGCCGGAGTTGATAAAATTTCGCGGAAAGACGCAGTTAGGACACTTATTGGCAAAGAAGACACAAACCTACAGTCATATTTAATACAACCACTGTCGCAAATCAAGTTAAATTACGAAATGACAGGGGACAAAAAAAGAACTAACCGTGACTTCACTCGGCACAGCGGCGGATGTAGGTGAGGGCCTCGCGATAACCTTTGGACAGCAGATTGACAAACAGAAGTCTACAAAGATTCAAACTGGTCCAAAAAATAAAGACGAAAAACAGTGTGTAAAAATGGAAAAGAATGATTGTAACAGCGACAACTTCGAATTAAAAAGGGATAAATTTGTAGAAAAAGAGGATGTAAAAACCAAAAATGATGGCAAAACCACAAACATCACAGAGAGCAATTCTTTTGTCATTAAAAAGTCCCTCTTTTGCTTGCGTTTTTGCTTTTTTAAAACACCCCGCCGTGTCAAAACTAATGGTAATAATAAAAGACCGACACCACCGATTCCATATTGGTATACTGACCAAAAATAAATAATGTGATGACTACGATAGAAAAAGACCTAAAGGAACTAAAACCCCAAAAATCCGCCGTCGGTGGAAATGGGGACAAGAAACTTGAGACAATAAATGACCCCAAAGAGCTCGCAGATGCTCAAATCTATTACACTGTCAAAAACTTCATCGACGACCAGGAACAAAAGAAGAAAAACCAAGCAAACCCCTCATGTCCCACCAAAACAGACAAAGCATCAGAACCACCCAAATCAGCAGACGAATGCAAAAAGCATACAACAGGCGAAGATTGTAAAAAGGAAACTGGTTGTGATTTTGATGAGAAAAAACCGGAGGGTGAAAGATGCTTTCCAAAAGCTGAAACCGACAAGAAAGATGAAAAGTCGTTTTCTAGCAATTTGAGAGTTTCTGTTTCTCAGGTATTTGTTGCTTTTGTGGCCTTGCTTTTTTAAAACAATTTTCCCCCTCAATTTTTCTTTTAAAAAATTCTTGCTATAATTTTTGCTACTTGAAATATTTTAACACGTAAAAATTAACCGAAAATAGTGTGTGTTTTGAAAAATTCTGACTGTGTTAATCAATAAGAAATCGGATCTGAGTATGGCTGTTGTTTTTGTGAGTATAGTAACATTTTAGCATTTTAAGGATTTTTCTATTTTGAGAATAGTTGCTCGAAAAGAGACTTATATTACGAGGTTTAGTATTTTTATTTTATGAATATTAGTTAGGGTTGTTAGTATTATGTAATAATATTAATAATAATAATAATTATGAAGAATGTTGTGAGTGTGTGTATACTACGAATATTATTATGTTGGTAAATACTAAATGAATGTACAGGAAAGAAGAAGTGAAGATAATGGTAAGGGCACACAAGGAATAAGTAAAGAAGTATGCGAAAGAGTGGGCGAGTAATATTATTATTAAAGGAGGCGCAAAAGAAAAGAGAAAGACGGAGATGAAATGTGCGCGTTTTGAATTAATACACACTAAGGAAAATGATCATATAGGTGAAGATGAGGGATGGTATAATAATAGAGGGACACAATGCAGTTTACAGGCGAAATCAATTGGCTACGGTATCCAAAAAAAGTGGCAGAAAAGTAAAGACAAGTAACGAAAAATACAGAATGTGGTGAAAGGATGCAAAACAGTACATCACTAAAAAAATAATACACCAGGAGATGATGCTCTATGCTTTACTCATAAACCAATGGGCGCGGAAGTGACGTCAGAGAAAACTGTGGTTTAAAATCTGATGGTGGATCCAAATACCCACCTGTTAAAAAGACGAATCAAAAATTAAAGGAGAAAGAAGAGATTATGTAGCTTTAAAGTGATCGAAGTCTTCTCACAAGATATAAGAATAATGATCAACATTTTTGTACCCCAATATAATCATATCTGGGAAGAGTATTTTAGAGCGAGTTTCTTAAAATAGTATGTATGTGGGCAATAAAAACCCTTATAAAGTGCAGAAAGATTCAAATGATACAGCATCACTCTTCACAACATGCACAATGGGAAAACTTTGAGCCCATTCAATGAACGGCTAACTCACATAAGAATATACGCTGATGAGGCTTTGATGGAGCGTCTCAAGAAACTTCAAAACAAATGAGCGTAGTCAGGGCCACACCTTCCTGATGAAAACATACGAAAGGAAGTGCATACAGTACAATACCATGAATTGTTCAAGGCTATGCGTACAGCAGACGCGGTGGAGTTGTATCTCCACTGAAGTACTCCCACAGACAGAGGCTTGTGCAAAGATAAAAGCGGAAAACGATCATAAATTTTAATTGTTTTAGATGTACACTGATAAAGATTGTGATTTTAAAGTGGTAGTTTTTGAAAGTAGACTTCGTCATTTTTACTAAAATATAATAAATGACGAGACGACCGTAGATCATATTATATAGCGCCAGCAGAATGGAGCAAATAAAGACCTAATAAAACTGTTCCAGAAAGTAGCCAAATGAATCAGCAACGATAAAATTGTCAAAATCTTTATAAGGGAGTTCGCTTTTAACCAAGAGCCATATGTCATTGTTATAAAATCCGGTCCATACCCGACTAGAACACAAAAATAACAAAGAGTGGTTACAGTCAAACCTGTACAGTTAAAACTAATTAACCCCTTCTTTATGCCTCATGGGTATGGTTTAACAGCGAGCCAAAGATGTTGAAGGCGACAGCGGCAACGGTGTTTTTAACGGTGCTCATCGCGCTATCTGTCAACGCCTTTCACGAAACTGAAAAAAACACCAAAACTGCGTGCGACGCAGCGGAAAACTTTGAGAAAATGACGCAAAAAATATCAGCCGCCGTAGAGACGCAGCAGTCACAAGTACAAAAAGCAAACGTTATATTGGCGCGGCTATCAGTAGCCGCGCAAATAAACAACGGGCGGCTGCGGCAATTGCTTTCGCCGGTAATTTCGGCGGCAACAGCGCGCACGGCGGCGGCTCAAAAAGAACTAGACAGTGCGCTGCCGCCACTAATGGCGAGCATAGCGAGGCTCAGCAGAATACAAGGCATGCAACACTTAATCGCCGACGTAGCCAAACTGAAAGTAGAAGCTGTAGCCAGAGGAAACTTAGCGACAACAATAACCACAAACGGAAAGCCAATACAATATGTCACCTTTGGCGAAGACAGCCAACTTAAGAGAGGCACGGACAACCCAGTTAAGGCGGGCGCCCACGGACCGAAGATCACGGTAGCAGTACTGCAGAGGCACACCCCAGACGCCGGGGAAAGCGACAGCCGGCCCGCGGTGTTGCGTAGGAGCCAGCCTCACAGACAACAACTGCGGCGGCGCAGACACAACAGCAACGGAATTTGGGATGTCAGCGGGGGCCATGCTAACCGAGAAACTACAGACATTTGAAAGACAAACAGCAGACGACAATGACTATAAACAAACAGCCATGGGGTCAAAGGACCTGCTGCCGAGCAAGAGCTATATTTCAGATGCTCTCAAAGGCCTTAAAACGACGGAAGCCCTAATCGCCAAGCTTAGTTTTAAAGCAGATGAGCTACTTTCGGCGACAATAGTAGAAGACAAGGCATTCGAACGTACGATATTATCTAGCATAGACGGGCAAGCTAAGGAATCGGCGAAAGGGAAACATACAGATGAAATCGAACGAATCAAAAAGTCTGTGTACGGTAAAGCAGACAACAGTTTCGATAACAAGATATGGATAACAGTCAATAGTATAACACTCGAACCCCAAGCAACGAGCGCAGATAAAGGTGAAAAATTAAGTGAAATAAATGACCTAGACAAATTGGGCTCAGCACTAGCCTACTACATGGCTAAAAAAGAAGCGACAACAACACCAACACAGGAATGTGTGTCTCAAAAAGCAACAAACGATTGCGGCGGAATAAAGGACAAAACTCAGTGCGACGCTAAAGATGGCTGCAAATATAATGAAAAAGAGAGCAAATGCGAAGAAGTCACAGCTAAAGTGACAAACACAAAAAACACAAACACCACAGGAAGCAATTCTTTTGTCATTCATAAGGCGCCTCTTTTGCTTGCATTTTTGCTTCTATAATTATATTTTATTTTGTGACACTGGTTTATGTTACAGATATTAATGATAATTGTAATAATAATAATAATGATAGGAGAGTGTTGTGAGTGTGTATATACGAATATTATAATAAGAGTTGAGGTTGGTGGTGCAAACTAAATGAAATGCCAAAGTAGATGTTAAAAGGGAAAGTAAGCAAAGGAAGTAAGTAAGTGAGTGTGTGAGAAAACGCAAAATTTTATAAAAGAAAATGCATGAAGATAATGAGCGAAGGAAAGAAAAGACACTCAGTTTCAGAAACATGACTACGTGCATCATTATACACAATTTTATAATGGATTGAACGATGAGGGAGAGAAATAATCCTGTGTAAAGAACGAATTGAGTCCTAACAACACACAAAAGGATGCAGTGCAAGCGGAAGAAATCTATAAGCACCACTGCCTATGTGCTCTCGAGGCCTCGTTAAAGTATGCATTGTCTCCAATCAAAGCTCTATCATATATACACAGTGGTCTAGCAAAAAGAGCAAATCTGAGAAAGGCCGTAATTTTTATGTAAAAGTTCGTCTCTCCAATGAATTAAAATCAAAAAAGCTGCTGTTCCGAACAACAAAGCTTACGATTTCCACAAATATTTTATCACAGGCAGAAAACCGGGGCAAATTTTTGAAAGACAAACAACGAAGGAAAGAATGCATAAAACAAGCAGAAAAAAGCTTTTACACCACAAGATAGTGTATAAACAGTTACCCTTTGTTTTCTATTTACTTACGTGAATTGATAAGTGTATTAGATTAAATGTATATTTTTGTTCTTTTCTAGATATAACCATGTAAAATTGTGAAAATACAGCTTAAATGTAAGATTTTGGAGCTTAAAATCAAAGGGACTTAGAAGAGTGCAACTAAACTTATCTTATCAGGTAGAGGAAGTTGAGGCAGTAGCTCTGAACGGTAGTTGGAACACAAACAGCTTTCTGTATCGTTTAGTTTGAAAAAAACGATAATATTGCAACAGAATGACCGATTCAACCACCTTCAGGCCACAACGTGAGGGCGAGAAAAACAACAAAGTAGAGGAACAAAAGAAAAAATAACGACTTAAGACATCAATGTCACCCGCAGCTTATTAAACACAACTCACTGCTAGGATAGTAGATGTAGTGGCACAAGAACTCCTAAAAAGCCACAAATCAGAAATCAGAAGTCAAATGAGACCACAAACGTCCAGAAAAACGACAGCAATGAATATGTGTTTCACACAGTAGTGGGTGAATGTAAACGGAAGGCTTATGGCAAAATTTGTCCATGATGGCATGAAAGTGAGGCGCTAACAGGATAGACTTGAAGTCGCTGAAATTGGCATAAAAAAACAGCAGGACCAACGGGTTGAACCAACAAGCCGGACATGATCAAGACAGTGACCGGAGATGGTAGCAAAAGGACACCATCCATACCTGGGACAAAAACTTGGTTATGTTTTTTGCTACTAAAGGTAATTGACAGAAATTTTCTCAAAACAAAATTAAGGCTTGAATTCCTACTGTCTTCTCATTATGTTTATGCCGTTGAAATGATATTGGCCGTGCGGAGTGGTGACGAATAAAAGCGAAACCTACATTAACAGGGGAGAGCAGAATCTAAAAACTCAAAAGCAAAAAAAGGCCGAGTAAACAGGAAGCTGTCACCGTATAAACACTACCGCGGATCTATTTTTTATCCGAGAAGACACGTCTCTAATTATCACAATAGCAAGGCGAACCGAAAGCGAAGCACAGTTATCGTAATAGCGATGCGCCAAAATTCGGGATGCGCAACAAGTACCCTGGCGCTCGCACTATCCCTAAAGCTGCTGGCAGTGCCTGTATCGCCAAGTGGCCCAGCCTTTGACGAAGAGCCCGTCAAGAAGGTTTGCAAAGTAGCCAAAACCTTAGCCGATATCGAAGGTGTCGCTTTATCCAAGATAAAAAGCCTAATAAACCAGGTATCGGCAGCAAATGAAGCAGCAGCCAAAGTAAACGTAGCTGCTGCTAGCACTAAAGACCGCCAACAGCTCAACGCTTTATGCGGCTGCGACCGACATAGCTGCAAGGTGTTCAACCGATGCTGTCACCGCTCTTGCAACTCTGGCACCAATAGCGTTAACTGCCGCGACTAACGGAGCCAAAACCAGTGGGCACATCTCGGAGGTAATCGACATTCTCCGACAGGCTTCGAAAGGCCGAAGCACGAGCAAGTGCATCGTTCAAAACGGGGTCAGCACAGCCACGGTAGCCTCCGCTGTAACAGCGTACGGCTGTCATGCAAATATCATAGAAAAGCATGAAGAAAAAGAAGCCAACGTCATCGCCGACAACTACTGCCCCAAGCGCTTTACAACAAAATAGGACAACTAGCAAAGCAAACGCATAAAAGCTGCGGACGAACCGTAGACGAAGTACTTAATACCATTCTAACGCCAAACAACCTCAAGGAAGCACTGCTTGCAATCATAAAGAAACCAAAAGGGGCTGCAGACAAACCAACAGAAGATGAAATAGCCACTGCGCTAATCAACAGTGTGGAGCCAGCAGGAGCGACACAGACCCAAAAGCTAAAGGAGAAAATTCTAAACACCATGGTCCCCAAGCTTGCGGAAGGATCAAGAAGCCAAGTGAAACTAAGCACTTTGAATTACCCGGGAGAAATACAGACAAGCACACTCGCAGCAATCCAAGAGTTGAAGACCAAAGTGGAAACTGAAGCCAGCACTGAAAGCTGCAAGCAACCAGTCGCTACCAACCAGGCACAGGAGGAATTTTGTAACGCAATTGGAGACGCTAACAAAGAGAAGTGCAACAATGAGAAACAATGCAGTTATGATGACACTAAAGAGACTGGAAAGAAGTGCACATATAATGCGAGCAAATCCACAGAAAATGGTGTCCCTGTAACACAAACTCAAACTGGAGGAACCGAAACAACAACAGGGAATTGCAAGGGTAAGCTACAAGAATAATGCACCAAGGTTCCAGAATGCAAATGGGAAAATAACGCTTTCAAAGATTCCAGTTTTATGGTCAATAATAAATTTGCTCTGATGAATGCTGCTGCTTTTATGAGTTTTGTAGCATTTTAGCATTATAATGATGTTTACCCAATCTTATAAAAATTATAGAATTTACTGTTTTAAGAGAGTTTTCTATAAATTGTAAAATATGATATATTTTTACACTTTTCGATGAAAATATGAAATTTTGAATAATTCTGATTTTTTGTGAAATATTAAAAATGTGTACAATAGTAGGGTGAAAAGGTATAAAACATTGGTGCTATTCTAACATGGTTTATTTTGTTTATATTATGGATATCAGTTGCAGCAATAATAATAATAGTAATGATAATAATGATAATAATGATGATAGAAGAGTGTTGTGAGTGTGTGCATATACGAATATTATAATAGAGGTGGTAGTGAGGACTAAATGGGGTGAGCAAAATGGAAGCACTTAAATAAATGGCAGGAGAACAATAGGGCTAAGGGAGTCAGTTGAAAAGTGAGTATTATACAGAGAGGGGGTTTGTTATTAAAGGGAAGAGATGGAGAACGGGTGAGGGACGTAGTGTGCAGATCTAAAAAACAAAGTTAATGATGGGAATCAAAATTAAAAGATGATGGAGGTGACAGTATCTATTTTAAAGGTCTAATAGATCCCCTATATCATATGCAGAAGCAACTGATATAAGAGTATAAAGAAGGAAAGAAAGCTGAGAAGGAAACAACTAGATGCACAATAGCACAACATAGGAAAGAAGGATACATTAGGAGGAGGAGTTGCGCTCCATATTAGACAGAGATGTGGATAGACACCACTGTAGAGATGGTAGAATGCGGTTTTCAATATGGTGGCGGATTATAATGCCAAGAAGAAGTAGGAGACCGTGGAGGTGATCGAATAGGAATAAAGTAATGTCGAAACTGCCCCATCACATATAGTAACAAGCACCTACATTTGTCGCAAACAATATAATATTATTGAGAAATAGATATTAAAATGAGGACTACTATTTGATAACCGTGGACAGAAAAAAGATATCTTGGTAAAGGACGCTTAAAATAAAATATACGTGAAACATTATAGTAGCTTTATTGAAGCAGGGAGGAATAGTAGCAAAACTACATTAATTCAAAACTCGCCAAGAGGAAAAAATAAGTACATTTGAAGAACGCACATTTCATATAAGTGCTTTCAATCGTACAGTGCTGACGTGGCGAATAAGTCGACAGAAAAGTTGAAAAAACTTTAATGGAGGCCAAAAGCACAGTCTCTGAAGTGCAATCAACCTAAAATGAGGCAGATTGTGAAGAAAGTTGGCGTAAGGTCGAGCATAAGAATAAAAAAGCAAAAAAGTTATATAATTGCAGGAGCTGAATGCAACACTACAAAGGAACCGCCATATAGCACAGATTAGAAGCCATGAGATTTGAATTTTAAGGAGTAAAATATGTGCTGTATTTTCAAGATTTATAGAATTAAATTTTAGAATGAACAAGATAGATCTGATAGATATAAATAGACAAGAAACTTATAATTTAGAGTACAGTCGTATCCGACAATTTTAGACCCTACATTTGTCATTTTGCACATGTTTTTTCTACGCTGAATACAACACTTACGCAAGTTGAACATATGAAAAACTCAACGAAACAAAGTGATAATTTTTATATTGTAATTAGTTTGAAGATTTAGAAATGGAAATGGAAAATTTGCATCTGCAAACACAAATGTGATGATGGGGATCATGATTCACAATGAAGTGGAGGGGAAATTATGCAAAAACAGTGAAGTGTACATTATTAATGGACCTGCTACATTATCAGCAGAAGTAAAAAATATTATAGATAAAGAAGTATGAAAGAAAACACTATAAAAGACCGAATAAGCTACTGTACATCACAGACTAGAAGGGAAAAATACGTGATGCAAAGAAAAAAGACGGATTGTGCTCTATAAGGCATTATAAAATGGATAGATGCTAATGTGGGGATGTTTTTAACTGTGGTTTCTAATCTGAGGAAGAAACATAGTGTTAACCAGTAAGTTCGACATACAACAAATAATAGAGTTTCCCGGTATAATTTATAGTAGAGGAGGAAATAGAACAGTACAGAAAGGTCATGAAAACTGTGGGATACTTTGTGTTATTTTGGTCAGCAACAGCAGCAAAGCGATCATGTGTATCTGTTAGCTCGGTAGTCGCAGAAGCAATAGCCATACTTCAGCAACTTCCAATAGGCCGAAGCAAAATATCCTTTTTTTGTTTGCCAAGACCGCACTGTCAAGCAACTGCGCTGCGCCCACACAGCTGATCTTCGTAGACATAAGGAAAAAACACTTCTTGTCTTGGCTATAACCGCCTTAGCGGAACTCAAACATCGAGCTGCCTCAACAGGCTTTGCCTTTGACGAAGCCGCCGTAACTAAGGTGTGCAAAGCGGCCAGAGAGTTGGACAAGATACCGGCTGTAGCTCTTCACAAACAGAGTAAGGCAATAAATGCCATAAAAGCGGCACAAAGTGCCCAACTTGAACTACTTGCAGCGGCGAGCAGAGAAACAAACACCAATGCATCAAGCCTTTATCAAGCGGCGGCTCTGGAAGCACACAAATGTGCAGAGTTACAAGCTGCACGCTTAGAACAGCTGATCAAACCAGCTCTTCTGGCAACCACAAATGCCGCCAAGAGCGTAGGAGCAATCAACGAATTCGTAGATTTTTTAATATCAGCTTCAACAGGCGGCAGCACAGGGACGTGCCTAGCGGCAAGCGGAGGTAATCCCACAGGGAGCAATAAGCAGACGCGGCTTGGGTGCCCGGAAGCCGTCACCGACAACATCGACGCAGCGGACTATCAAGAAAGCGGGGCGCTGAAGCACACAGGCTTCGACGAGCTGGCGGCGACGGCTGCGAAGCACAAAAGCGGCGCCGCCTCAACAAAGTGCCACCTGCTAGCAACCGGCGGCGGCAAGTTCAACAGCCCACGTGTGGCAGGACGGCACACAAGGTCACGTCCCAATCATGGCCGGCTTCATAGAAGTAACACCGCATTCGACAGCAGCGCAGCACGGACATCTAGACACCCAAATTAAAACAGATAGGGGAAAAATGGCAAGCGACCGACGACAACAAAGGCCAGCGAAGGTGTTTGCCTGTACGAAAAAGGCAGCAAAGAAGACTACGGGAAAGCGAAACTACTCGAAGAAGTATCAGGAAAAACAACAGGTCAAGAAGAGTCCATATTAAACAAGCTGAAGACAATACAGTGTTGGCGGACAAAACGGAGGAAAAGACCCTGAAGGAAGTAGGTGGCGGCGACGATCTGAGAGCAAGCTTATTGCTGCAATACATCCAAAGGGCCAGCAGACTTGCGGAACTAGAACAAGAGCTTACCACAGAGAAGCAAAAAAAATTTAAACACGACACCCCCAAAAATAACTGAAACAGACGAACTTGTGAAAAGAAAGGAGTGGAAAATGAATGCAAACCCCCATGCAAATTGGTTGACGAAGAAGGTGGCAAAAAGAAGTGCAAATTGAGTGAGGAGGCAACCAAACAAGCAGCAAAAGAAGCAGGAGGCACAAAAGAAACAACAACAGAGAAATGCAAAGATAAGAAAAAGGAAGAGCGACAAAAAGAGCTGCAAATGGGAAAATAGAAGCAAAAGAATGCAAAGATTCCAGTTTTTCGTCAATAATAGATTTGCTCTGAGTATGGCTGCTTTTTTCGTGAGTTCGGTATAATTGTAGCACCATAAGAACTTTGCTTAATTTTATAAAGTTTATAAACATTATGAAAATTTTCTATTTTGATATATTTTAACATTTTGTAAAACCTTTGCGAAATGTGCAAATTTTTGAAATTCGAAATTTTTTACAAACTGAATTTTTTTAGTTTGCCGAATGATATAAAGCAGTATGATCAGAAGGTATGAAAAGTAAGTGGTATTCTAATTTTGTTTTACTTTGTTTATTTTATAGATAATAGTTAGAGAAATATTAAGAATAATAATTATGTTAATGATATTGATAGGAGGGTGTTCTGAGTCTGTGCATATACTAATATAATAAGTGTGGTGAAACCTAAATGAATATGAGAGCTAAGGCTCTGAAATATACGTCAATGGTGCGATGTAATTAAATTATTGTGTTCGAAGGAGTGTATGAGATATGCACAGGCAAAAAACGAAATTGAATACGCAAAGGTTCAAGAAACCTATGAAGATGGGCATCATCATACACGAGAATATGCTGAAGGAACGATAAGGGAGAGACATATGCAGTGTAAAATGCATATGTAATTGCTATGGAATTTTTAAAAAGCACAACAAATTGCCAAAAAAAGAGAGAAAATATGGAATCAAACAACTGGGTACGCATCATAACCTTGCATAATATAATGACGCATCAGGAGAAGTTGCTGATGATACTCAGTATTTTACTAAGGACTGGATATAAGTTTCTGTGCAGATGATGGTTAAGACTGTAGTTTTTGATCTGGTTTCGGCTTCTAATATCACGTTGCAAGCAATAAGAAGAAAAAGCATAAATATTGGAAAGGATTGAGCAAGTACGAAATAATGTCAAACTCTTTTCGTCATCAGACTTAGTTATAATTTCTAGCACTATTGTGCGCCAATATGTTATTATTTGTAAGAAATTTAAAATAAGGACTACTAATGAATTACTGTGAACAGGAAAAGCAGAGAGAAAGCAGAGAGCTCTAGAGAAATGCTCTAGAAAAATGCTTATAGTAGCACAAATATAAACCTTTATCAGAGCTTTATATAAGTTTGTAGTAGTTATCTACATATTCCATACTTCATATTCCATACTTCTAATCAACAGCTTTCAAAGAATGAACAATTAATATAAGGACCAAAGACGAAAAAACTTTACTGCAGCGAACAAAGGATTTAAAGGCGAAGAAAAGATTACAGGTCGGACAAAATTACTGAGGGTTAATTGCAACCGACCTAAAAACATTCAGGATGCATGACAAATAAAAGGAAGCAGCTGCACCCGTGAAAAGCAGCAATGCCACCTGGTAATATTTCCAGTCTGCAAAAATCAATTGAAACAAAATAGGAGAAACAACAAAACATAATGTTTGAATTTACCGGATAGAGGTAAGTGGGGGCTAAAGAAGAAATGATCTGGAGTTTTAAACGTCAAAGTATAGGTTTTATGTTTGTTTTTTTTTGGAAAATAGTTTCATGAATACATGCACTGCACTCAAGATAAAAGCCCAAGCGACAATTATACTTTTGATGGGTTTGGTACTCGGGCGGCCAGCCACCGGCAATGTGGCGGAAGCAGACAACACGCAGACATTCGAAGCGGTCTGTGACCTCTTTCAGCTAGCAGAGGGGAAACTTCCGGACGATGTCAGCTTAGAAGACGGAGCAACAGAGATAAAAAAATTGCAGGCAATCAACATGTCTTTAGCACCCAAGACGTGGTCTGGCATGTTCACAAAAGGTGCCTTCGAACCACAGTCGTGGGATGAAGCCACAACAGCGGGATTAAAACCAGACCAAAAGTGGAAGAACAACTGGGCCGAATGGCAAGCAGCTGTAATAGACACAAATCCCGCCAATGAACCAGGAAAATCCATAGCAGCCTCGCATTTCCCAAAGCTAACCGGGCAAGCTGCCAAACTGGCACAGGTCTGTATAGCAACAATCCTAGGCAAGGCGCGGATGCACCAAAAAAAAACTCTCTAAAAACGCTCTCAAATGTCGACCTGATGAAAAAGATGAACGACGCCGCCTACGGCGTTGAGACAGGAAAGGGCACGTTTGACGCCAGCGGGCCAGTGGCAACAGGAAACGGCGTCGTCGCTCAATGCGACACCGATGGGACAGTCGATACCAATGCCTATGCTTTGATGCGAGCCAAAGCACAGGGACGAAGGCTTGCAGAAAAGACAGAGCAGATACCCAAGGGTGGGACACAGCAGCGCGCAATCTACATAACGGCGTTCACAAAAAGTCACAGCGCCGGCGATCCGAAGTGCTGTAAACAGGATACACAGCTCTATAAAAATGATCAGCGACGTCGGTTAAAACGGACCGCGACAAATTTGCCGAACTAACATACGTCGCGAACATGCTGCACGTAGCGGATGCCCTTGAACAACGCGAGGATGGTAACGCCCAAACCCTCCAAGCAAAGGGGCAATGCGAAGAGATAAACAAGGCAGCACAATGCAGAGAAAAGCACCCAAAATGCGAATGGAAAGGTAAAAATGATGAGGATCGAGAACACTGCAAATTGAATGAGACGAAAAAGCGACGAAAAATAAAGAAGAAAAAGACAATGATTAACCGACCAAATCTAGAGAAAAGTGAAAATGGAGATACTAAAGAATACGTAGAAGCAGCTACAAAGGATAAAAAAGAGAGAAACAAAGTACAGAGTAAAACAACTGGTGCGTAATAGTTCAGAATAAAATGATACGTTTGGGGATTTTACTTCAAAATTTACACATAAATAGGTATCTGAAACAGAAGTAATAGTGGCTTTTTTTTATTCCAACATAATGGTGTCTTCTCGTCTTCTGCGGTGAAAACTTAGAGAAAACTGAGAGATTGGAAAACATTAAATTACGTCGAAGTCTTATTCTAATCAGATATACTAATAATGACCAACATATTTGGAAAACAATATGATATTATTTATAGTATTTCAAAAAAAGTACTACACATGGATCACTTTAGACAGGAATAGAAGAAATAGAACCATGTAAATTTCTTAAAATGGAGCATACATGAACAATTAAAGGGGTTTTCTTGGATGTCCAAACAGTTTGTAGTAATACTCCACAAATTCCATATTGGTGTGCTGATCAGATATTAATTTCCTTCAATAAGTGGCTAATTCACATAATAATACACTCTGATTCGGTTGTGATGGAGTGTATCAGGAAATTTTAAAGAAAGAGGGTGCAGATAGGACCGCAATTACCGAATATGAGACGAAAGAGAGTAGTAATAAAGCCAGGAGAGATGTGCAAAATATTCACGATGATGCGTAAAGCAGAAGTATCACAGTTATATCGACATTAAAAACTCACCCGCAAGCTGGTATTAAACCGAAATAGAAGCATACGACGGCCATGAATATAAATGTTTTAGATATAGAATTCTATAGCTTAGGTTTGAAAGATGGAGTTTCTTTGGCTAAACTGAATGCTTTTCTACCTAATCCAGGAATACTGGCAATAAGCAGTGTTTTGAAACGTTTATTCTGTAACAACTGGCCAAAAACACAGTAGATTCCTATCAATCCCCATTTATTCTACGTAAAATCGACAACAAAATTGAACATGAACACCAACAATATCTAAACAACGCAAGACATTCGGCAACTTCTAGCCACTCCGCCGGCAGCGGCTTGGGACTAAAAACAAACCAGTGTGAAGTCTAACGAAGAATACAGGTTTTCAACAATGCACAAAGCTTTTCTTATAGCCTTGACACTCTTAAGCATGGCGTCAGCCGAGCCAAACCCCAACTGCTCCATCGAAGACCACCACGAAGTCTACATCGGAGAGCTCGTCAAGAAGCTCAAGACGGCGGCAATACTGCCAAGCGTTAACCTTAAAAATCAAAGAAGCTACAAATAGCCGCATTACTAACCACTGACCGCAAAAAAGCTGCCTTTCTTCAAGCGCTGTCCGACCTACACCAAAGCTGCCAGCGAGGTGATGACGAACGAGCATTACAAACGGTGATCGGTCTCGCTTCTATGGCGGCGGCACTGGCTCATATGGCGGGAAACTCTGCAGCACTAACTAAGCTAGCGAAACTGAAAACGAAAGCGGACGCCAACGCATTCACGACGAGTACAGGGTCAGCGGAGAGGAAGAGGATTGAAGTGGACAGCACAGAGTCGGGAATACACGCAGGAAAATGCACAATTCACTCTTACATAAACGGCGAAGCGCCACCAGGCGCAGAGAAGGCGCTCACCACCTGGAAGCTTAGCCTGCAAGTAGTCAAGTCTGACAGCACAACAGCAACCCAAGGTGCAACTCAAGCGATGGTATGTGAAACAAACAACGGACAATGCAGCGGTAGCAACAACGGCAATAGGGCCGGAATTTCGTCAGGCACGCTGTACTCGACTACCGACGCGACTAAACAAGCATCAGGAAGGGTGAAACCAACCGCGATACCAAAGGAATGTGTGTTCCATTCGTACAACATCGCGCATCAAGCAGCCCAACTCGACACCGAACTGTCAGATGCGCTGTCGACATACGCTACAACAACCGACAGCTGCGAACCGTATAACAAACTAGACGACAATAACTTTATCCTACGAGTCTACAAAATTGCCAAATAAGGAGGACACATTAAAAACATAGTTGAAACCAGCTATGGCAAGGACCCAAGCACGTATGAAGAAACAATATGGAAAGACGTGAAAGCAACACCCCTAACGCAGACCTTCAGACACCAAACTAGAAAGTATCTCAACACTGAATGATTTGCAGCAGATCGAAGCATTCATAGAGGCTTCAGCTGCGATAAAACAAAACGAGAGGAGCAGTGCCAGTACCTCTAAATGCAAACCACAAATTGAAACAGCATCGGCATAGAAAGGTAAGGAGAAAAAGAACTGCAGTGGCGGGTGCGAATGGAATGGCACTGATGAAAAAGGAGAGTGCAAAGCTAAAGGTGGGGAAGACGGAGTGAAAGCGGAGAATGAAGGAAAAACCACAAACACCACAGGAAGCAATTCTTTTGTCATTAACAAGGCTCCTCTTTTGCTTGCGTTTTTGCTTTTTTGATAAAAGCTGTGTGAAACCTTTCTTTTTTTGAGAGAATTTTTAAAACCTACTAGTGTTTTTTATACTTCAACACTTTATTATGAAATGAGCAAATTGTTGAAAATTGTGAAACGTTTTTGATATTTAAAAATTTTGATATGATAGTGGCCTATGGTTGTAAATTAACATGGTGATAGAGTGTTAAATTTTAATTTTTTGTTTAATTTATATGTTTAATGTATATTATTTAGGTGTCTAATAATAATGATGATAATAATGATAGAAGAGTGTTGTGAGTGTGTGTATATACGAATATTATAATGAGAGCAATAATAATATGAGTAATTGATGTGAATGTGCAATGTGCATAATTAGTTCATACAATGGCAAAGGGGTCATGGAAACGGGAGAGAAAGATGAATGTTGTGAAAAGAGCTTCAGAACGACAAACCCACAGAAAAAAAGGAAATGGAACGTGCATAGTTTCAAATATAAGCATGATAATGGGAATTATCATATACGAAGGGTGGAGGGGATTATCACGTAGAGGCACAGTAAAGTGTATGACCATATCAAATTATTACATCAATTGCTGTGGTAGAAGCAGCAGAAAAAAACAAGGAGATAAAGCAGAGAGTGAAGTAATGGGAGACGCAGAAGCGCGTGTGAGATGAATAAAGTACATTAACAGAAATCGTGCTCCATATTTTACCCAAATAATACTAGATTCTATTGCATAGGTAGTGATAGAAACAAGAGTAGCAGTAATTCATAGTTAAGTTCCTAGAATTTCTAAATGTGTTGGCGCACCAAGCGCCTGCTAGCAGAACAGAAATTTACACAATGCAAATTGAATAATGTGAGTACAAGGGTAATCACATAGTGTCCGGCAACATATGTCACTGAAGAGAACTTCTTTAGCAGAAACTACAGGTATACGCACGAATATAAGTTGCAGACACTGGACGGACACCCTTCAAAAACAGCATCATAAAAATATCGAGAAACTGTTTACATATGTAAGCACGGCTACACCAAAAACCGTAGTGTGGCAACTGAATTTTTTCTTTAATGTTTTCTATGATTGTATAAGGTATTAAAACATTTAATTAGTATGGTAAAATTATCTTATGAAGTATATGAGAAGGATATCTGCAACAATGAGTTGTTTACCTTTTATTATTATGGGGATTAATTTACTTGTTTCGCTATACAGCTTGGTCGGGAAATGAAGGTGAAACTATTTCACTTGAAATTGTTGAGGAGTAATATATGGTATTTGTTTCGAAGGATGTGAGGATCTGAAAAAATGGGGATTATTTGGTTGTGGCTGGAATACCTTCAATAGATAATGATGAGAGATTTAGAAGAAGGAATTTACAGAGAGAAACATGCTAGAGTTATCCTGAAGTGGCGAGAAAATCGAATAATTTCAGTGGGAAGTTGCTTATAATTTATGCGCTTTCACCTCATACAAATAACAATTGCGAGCTCAGAGAAATTGTTGGAGAAGAGGGTTATGTAAATCAGGATGTTATTATTTTACCTTTATGTGATGTGAATCCAACAACAAATAAAAAATTGGAGATGCTGGTAATTGGGGATGGGAAGCAGAACTCACTGTGAGTAGAAAAACATATTTGTGGTTCAAATTCGCAGTTGAAATATTTAAACCAACTAATCCCTATATAATGAAAGCAGATGATGATATTTTTATGAGGGTGCCATTGTATCTGCAATACCTTGAAATACTTCCACGAGAGAAATTGAATATGGGAAGGGCTGTTGGTTATCCTAAAGATTTTAGTGATAAAATTACATGTCACAATAGGTTTTGCGTTCACGCTCTCAAGGGATGTTGTCAAGGAAATTGTTGATTATAAACCTCTGAAACAATTAGTAAAGTCACCAATCAAATTCAGTCATTTTGACTCATATATGGATTTTAGAGCCCTCAATGAAGATATTATTATTGGAGAAGTTATAAAAAATAAATTAAAATTTGATGGTTTATTAACAGTGGATATGCAGGATTGTCGTTATGTAATGCATGCGAAGAAAGACACTGCCGTCAAAACTAATTTAACGAGAGAACAAACTATTGTTTTGCGCCATATTGGGGGAAAAGACCATAAGCATCTCAAAAGCCGCTACAAATATTATTCTATGGTTAAGCCTAAAACACAAAAGCTTACAAAACTTGACGAACGCTGGGCAGAATTTCGATGCTAGCGCAGATGTTCTTAATGTAAGATCCCAACTAAGAGAGAGAAAAAAATTTATAAAATCACATGAACCATCAACAACTTATATCTGCGTAAAAACGATGCAACTATCGACGTACCAGCTTTGACTACGCCCACATCCCTTTCTAATTTATTTATCCGCTTCTAAAAGGATCAACAAGGATACTACCGCCCTTTCAACATTACTAGTGGTTCTTTTACCGCTTCAACAGTAACGTCCAAAAACAAAACTCAGATTCTTTGTGGTTGTCGTTCAAACTCATGCTAATCAAGGATGGTGTAGGCTCATATTGAGTGCCAAACTAAGCCATGTTGAAATTATTACAATTGCAATGGGAGGTTTGTATAGTCATGTTAAAAGGCCTATATGGGTTATGGAGTTTTTAGAAAGACAGAATGCAAGTGATGAGGATATTGTAATAACTGTTGATGGGTCTGATTTTGTTGTTTCTGATGGAAAGAGAAGTATGAGAGTGCTGTGAATATTTTATACAAAATACTGCTGAAAATGAAGATAAGTTTAGTGAGTAAGTTCACAAGAAGGGAAAGTCCTACCGCCTCTACTTCAATTTGCCGACTCTGGGAAGTCATACCTCAAGAGCGGTAATTTAATAGCAAGAGTTTGGGCATTTAAGAGGTTTAAAACCAGCTTCGATAAAGTGCTTGCAGTGGATGACGAATGGTGGTCCGAGCAAAGCATTTATATTTCCTTGTTGTTGTGAAGTGTGAAACGGGAAGAGAATGTCAGCAGTAGATTCGTTTTGCAAGGAGGGCTAATAGACTTGGATTATGAAGAGCAGTTTTTATCAGTTCCTTACGAAACTTCGCTCAGAAAACCTGCGTTCCTTCACTTTCTAGGACATGAGTTAACCTGGGAAACAAATGCTAAAAAGATCGTATCCAACCTTACTTGCTTCAAGAAGGTAGAAAGAAGGGATTTTAATTTGAAGGATCTGGGGGGAAATTTGAAGTTATGCAATAGAAGCAGAGAAGTGTGATATATATTATGGGCTGATTGTGATGGTACATTTAAAGAGGGGGATTTGTTTAGAGCTAAGAAGCTTGAAGATCTATCTTCCGGTTCCTTGGCAACACTGCCACATTACCTCCAAAGAAGAGCCAATGAAGTACTTCAACGAAACACAGAAAGATAGAAGCACACCACCCCACTCCGACAAGCTGGGACGGCTTCACAAGCACCAAAAAGCAGATGCAGACGCTGCCAACTAACCAAATGATTAGCCAATCATATCAATTATTGGTATTTAAATAATAAAACAAAAGCACAATTGGGCAAGGCAAGGTAGTGTTTAACAACACTGAACATGGGAAAAAGCAGAATTGTATTAATATTATTGCTTATCGCAGCGAGGTCGCTACACCGTGCACATGGAACGGCAGGCGACGCACAGAATGTTTTCCTGGCATTGTGCAACGTCTGGCGGATAGCCGAGAGCGGCAGCATTCCGGCTTTCACGACGCCGCCGGACGAAACAGACTACAAAGATATACTATACTATAATATGAGTGCAGCAGACGACAAATGGCACGCCTTGCTTGACACTGCTGCACCAGCAGGAGCGTGGGATAAAATGAAGGTAACGCTAGATGCTCGGAAAAAGCACTTTGACTGGAATGGCAAAGACAGCGACAACACACAAAACCAGGTGCGAAAGACAGCAACTGGGCAAAGGAAAATCCTCTGCCAATATCAAGAGAGGAGAGGGCGCGTGCGGCTCGAGCATTGAATCTAACAGCTCACATCGCCCAGCAGATCAATGACCAACTAAAAGCACCTCCTACAAAGGACGGCATAGACTTAATAAAAAAATCAATTCGGCGCTACAGGAGGCTATGTGTGGAGCCGAAACGAAATACAAATTTGAGGCATCCACAAACACATGCAAAAAGGTTGCACCCGCGCTAACCAAGGCAACCGACTCACTGACAGCGGCCCCAACTGTGTTGACTACCACACCTATTTCAGTGGACCGGACGGAGGACTAAACAAAGTGCCATGGATCCAAAAGTTAAAAGAAGCGGCAGGCGCCTACAAACTGTACGAAGCAGATAAACAAAAGCGGATACGACTAAAGGAACATCACACCAAAGGCACCATCTCAAACTTCAAACAACTAATAAAAACAACGGCAACAGGCTCAAAGCAAAAAATGTGTCACAATTTCAACAACAATGAAACCCATTGCCCAACATACTCTTGCGAATATGATAAAACTAAAAAGGAATGCAAACCTAAACCAGGAACAGAAACCACAGCAGCAGGAACAGGAGAGACAGCAAAAGAGGGAGCAGCTACAACTGGATGTGCAAGACACGGAAATGATAAAACCACTTGTGAAAATGACAAAACAAGCGACAAGAAAAATTGTGCATGGAGGAAAGGAAAAGAGGGCGAAGATGAACCCTGAAAGAGAGAAGTTCCGAAATGGTAGTTTTCTCCTCAATAAGAAATTTTCTCTGAGTGTGGGTGCTGCTGCTGTATTTGAGTTTCATAGCGTTTTAAGAAAGATGTTTGCTCAATTTTATTAATTTTATGAAATACTATAAAATTTAATGTAAAAATTTGAAAGTTTCAAAATTTACTAAAACGTGCATGATGGTATACAATTGTTACAAAGCAGTATAGTGATGAAGTATGAAAAATGAGTGCCATTCTAATTTTGTTTATTTTGCCTATTTAATGTTTGTACCTTAAGGTTATAATGATAATAAAAAAAAGTATATGATTGAGTATATTATAATAAGAACAATATTAGTGAAGAAACTCCGTACAGGTAATACAGAAAGACGTAATGCAATAGCACGGCTACAAAGAAGTAAGTTAGTAAAAGTTTAAAGGCACGAGGAACATAATTAAAGGAAAATGAGAAAGACGAAAAGAGAAACGGAAATGGAGTGTGCTCAATTTTTAAGTACTAACACGAAGATGGTCATTATTATACACAAGGTGATGGAGAATGGCAATGATGGAGAGACAGAGTGCATTATACGCTGTATTTGACAGACAAATGGATAGACCCTATAGCAGAGGTTATCGTTTCGGCTCCACCTTTTAATTTTAAAGCTGAGCCTAACGTGCTTTTGGACAAAATTTAAATTATTCTTTATAGAGCGTTTTTTACTTTCACTTTAGAAGGAGTATAACCATGATGCAGAGGAGATTTTATGGATGATTGTAAAGAGGGTTTTGAATGTTACAAAGAGTTCTAATTTTTTTTTGCGTAGCAGCGCAGGAAAAATGGCATGCGCTCAGAATTCTATTCAACCATAACCACAAATAAATAATCGGAAGATTTCAAAAAAAACCAACAACATGTGGTTTGCGTAACTGACATCAGTCGTCGGTTTTCCAACTACATACAGATGTTAAGCATAAAAGTTGTCGCCCTGATATTCGCTCTTGACCAACAGAACAACCAAGAAATCGGCGAGCTTTAAAACAAAAGTAACGGAGGATCTTAGGCTCTTTCAAGCGGGATCTAGAGTGTTGTCCGAAGCTCTAGCAAAAGTGCCAGCACGCGCAGCCAAACTGCTTACCGACCGGACCGGCAACATTAATAAGCTTATCAAGTTGAAACTCCAAGCAGATCTCTATCTATAAACAAACAAGTCCAACGCAACAAAGAATAATTGGCTCCCAATTACAGAAGCAATAGCTGCCGAAATCAGTGATTTAGCAAACAATCTTCAACAGAAAAGAAAATTCTTCTTTAAAAAGTTTTTTTTTCCCTCGCGCAACCATCAGGACCACGCAGCCAGTCCACCCGAGGGTAAGAAGGAAATGCATTTACGCACACCACGCCACGAGGACGTGATTTTGTGGGAGTCAACGCTGGAGATCGGCGTTCCTACACACTAAATTCCCCTGTTCTTTTTTTTTGGAGAATTGATACGCGCGTGTCAGGGGGGGCGGTTTCTATTTGACGCCCGTTCGATCCCCCCACGTTGCGTCTGAACCATGTTTACCATATCCATCTGCCTCCCCGGACGGAGGTTGTATCAGGGATTTTTGTTCCCCCACCTGGGCAGGGTGCTGAACCGTGGTGGAACACTAAGTAATGGTTCTCTCCCCACGGAGCGGTCGCACCATATCCGGTGTTGCGGCCGCCGTTTGGATGGAACATTTGGCTTCCCAGTTGATTTCTCTTCTGGTACTAGACCCTGGCGCCATGTTGAGGTAAGCGGCATCGGCCGGGGGCTTTGCTTGGTAGGTAGTCGTCGCACTTTTTTTTTTGTTGTCGCGGAGGGAGGGGAGAAGCATAATTTGGACCTGAATAACTGAAGCTAAGTGTAGGCCAGCGATTAAAGCAACCAATGCTGATAGTAGCGGCAACACTGCCAATATCACTGCTGCTAATGGGGTGCCAAGCAGCGGGCCCAGCGGGTGACAATGTGCTCGAGCTGGCCATGAGTGGCAGCTGCAACCAAAGTCCGCAAAACTACGAAACTTGGAGCAGCGCGGCGTGCGCAACCAAGGCAATATAAGGAGTCTGGCCCCAACCATAGTTCAGACGGGAATACAGCCATTAAACGGCGAGGCACTGGCAGCAGACATGCTGGTTGTACAAGCCGGCGGCAGTCGCCTACGTGGGTACAGAGGGAAGAAAAAGCTTTCAGAGGAAGAGCAAACAGCGCTAACTAAATTTTTAAAAGACGCATATGGCAAAGACAACGACGCCTTTAACGCAAAATTCACTACGCTAAAACCAGGACACAAAGTTAAAATTTAAAAAGGAGGAGAAGTGCAAGCTGTGGATATTGGGGACGTCATCACCGACGACGAGGCAATAAATGCAATGAGCATAATACTAGCCGATAACAAAAAACAGCAGTAGATTACAAGAAATCAGAAAAATGCAAGGAAGATACAGAAGAAAGTAAATGTACAGAGGATGCAGATTGCGAACACAAAGGCGGAAAGTGCAAACTTAAAGAGGGAATAAAATCAGAAGCTGATGGAAAAACCACAAACACCACAGGAAGCAATTCTGTTGTTATTAACAAGTCCCCTCTTTTTCTTGCATTTTTGATTATAGCATAAAACTTTTAAAAGCCTTTTTGTTAAATTTTAAAAATGTTATGAAATTCTCTATTTTTAGAGAGTTTGCTAAAATTGATAAAATTTAATATACTCTAATGCTTTGTAGTAAAAATATGAAAACAGATGACAAAATTCAAAGTTTTAGAAAGAAGCGTATTACCATAACATACAGGTATAACGTAGTGAAGTAGTAAAGTATGGAAATGAGTAATATTTTTATTTTCTTTATATATTTTATGTATATCAGTTAGGGTTATAACAGTAATAGTAAGGATAGTAATAGTAATATAGTAGCAGTAATAATAATAATTAGATAGTGTTGTGAGTGTGTATATACGAATATTATAATAAGAGTAGTAACTATAAAAATGAATGACAATCACAAAAGAGGGAGTTAAAACAATGTTATGAGTGTTTAATTAGAGTACGTGAATAAGAGGGAGAGAACATGAGGAATGCTGTATATGGTACAAAGGACAGAGTCGAGTATACAGGGGAAATACAGTCTGTGAAACTGACGCAAAGAAGGATCTGAATTGGAAGGTGACTAACCACGGCACTTCTAATAGGCAGAGTTAAGTGGAAACACCTGGCGATGCCGGCCACCTCAACGTGGTGCCAGGGTCCAGTACCCCGTATCATATGGGGAAGCCAAGAGGCAGCAGCGTTCCTTTCATGGGGAACACTGCTGTGCTCCGGCTACGGCATCATACAGCACAGGGATCAGCAGCGTCTTGCTGGGACACCGTTCTTCATTTGTCGGTCCCTGGGCACGTGCCAGCGTGCCATCAGCAGTATCATCCGCACTAAGATGCTGCTGTTGGAAGAGAATCCCGGCCCGTCGTTGCGCGGGATGCAGTGGAACTGCGCCGGGCTATCTCAAGGAAAGAGATTAGCACTCCACAAAACCCTTGTTGATGAGCGGATCGCCTTTTGTCTGTTGAGTGAGGACGCCTGGAGAGGCGGCTTGCTTTAGCGTTGCTGGCTAGAGACCGGTATGGCCGTTATTGGTCGCATTGAACAAGTGCATGCAACAATTCACCTTGCACGTGGAAAGGCGCTGACTGTCACGTCGGCATACATCCCACCAAAACACACCTTCACGGCAACTGACCTAGATACGCTTCTGACAACTGACAGTGCCCAGCTCATCGGTGCAGATGCTAACGCACACGCGTTGGCATGGGATCGCGCGAGCCCACCAAATACCAAGGGTGAAACCCTCACACAGTGGTGCATTGACAACCAGTTTCTGGTCTGCAACACTGGTCAGTGCACCAGGTACGCGCGCCACCACGGGGAGTCCACCCCTGATGTGACACTGTCAAGGAATTGCACAGTGTACACGTGGACATCGCTGTATTCTCCAGATAGCGATCACCATCACATATTTTTCGACGTTATCGTTGGAGACGACACAGATGCACTGAGTTGCCCGCGGCCTCGAAAGCCCATGTACGCATGGCTAAAAGCTAACTGACTGAATTTCTCTCTAAAGGTTGACGAGCTCTGCAGGAAAATTGGTAGAGAGAAGAATGTCAACACCCTGGAACAGAAATTGAGCTCCGCCATCCGCATTGCGACGAAGGTCTCCGTCCCCCGTAGCTGCAGAGCAACGCCACCACATTGGACACCTGAGCTCGCGAAACTCGATGAAGAGATCGCTGGATGCGGATCCTCCCACCGAAGGGAAAAGTTTGTAGCCACGCGTCAGCAGATCCTGGATCGTACCACTTATGCTCCAGACTTGCGGTGTCAGACCGCTGCAGTTGGCACATTGTCAAGAAGGTATATGCGCCACGACCACTAACCACACTGGCTGTACTTGTTGATAACGCGGCCATCACGGACTACCGTCAAGCTGAGAGGTTCAGTAAACTGTACTCGTCCCGCGCAAGAAGGCAACCCGACTCACACCCACCGGCACCAATAAAGACGATAGCGAGTGAGTTCAGTCCCATCACGATGGCTGAACTACGGAGATCGATCAAACTACTTCCGAGTGGATCCGCAGCAGGACCTGATTGCTTATACAACGAGGCACTGCAACATCTCTGTAGAACAGCGCTGAATGTTGTGCTGAGGCTATTCAATGAGAGCCTACGAACGGGAGTCGTGCTGTGCGTTGGAAGATTGGTGTTATCATCCCCATCCTGAAGGCCGGAAAAAAGGCGGAGGACCTCGATTCTTACAGGCCTGTGACGCTCACAAGCTGTCTCTGCAAAGTCATGGAGCGCATAATTGCCGCGAGGCTTAGAGACACTGTTGAGTCCCAGCTGACGCCGCAGCAATCAGGCTTTCGCCCCGGATGCTCAACGCTCGAACAACTGCTGCACGTCCGCGCTGCCCTCTGCCGTCCCACGCACCAACATCGTACAGGTGCTGTATTCGTTGACTACGAGAAGGCATTCGATAAAGTAGACCACGACAAAATTGTGAGGAAAATGCACAGAATGAAGGTATCACCCCACATTGTGAAGTGGTGCGTATCATTTCTGAGTAACCGAACTGGCAGAGTGAGATTCAAGGAGAGGCTTTCCAGGAAGGAACTGTCCTTGGCCCAATCATGTTCATTATTGTCATGAACTCGTTGAGCCAGCGCCTTGCAGAAGTGCCGTTACTGCAGCACGGATTCTTTGCACACAGAGAGGGATGTCATCAACCACACACTACAATGCGGCCTCAACGTGGTGTTACAGTGGTCACAAGAGTACTTCATGTCTGTCAATGTAGCGAAAACAAAGTGCACACTCTTCGGGTATATAGAGCGCCATCCCCTTACATTACAACTAGACGGCGAAAGAATAGGAGCTGACAGGACACCGAAGCTTCTAGGAGTAACATTCCAGTGTCTGCAAGGGATGGCAACACATGCGGCCGAAACGAGACGCAAGATGGACTTCAGACTACTGCAGATAGCATCCATCTCAGCTTCTACATGGAGGCCAAGACGACAAGTACTGAGAGCTTTTTATCTAGCACTCGTACAGGCACACACCATGTATGGCATTGAGGTATGGTACTGGGACGCTTCAAAACGAAGCCTCCTTGCAGCAGCACAACACAAAGCCAGTCGCATCATAGCCGGCATACCGCATGGGACGCGCAAAGAGAACTCTCTGC
This sequence comes from Trypanosoma evansi, assembly GCA_917563935.1. Taxonomy (NCBI): domain Eukaryota; phylum Euglenozoa; class Kinetoplastea; order Trypanosomatida; family Trypanosomatidae; genus Trypanosoma; species Trypanosoma evansi. The sequence continues at coordinate 2,655,226 of OU830660.1, read as the reverse complement.
TGGAAGCAAACCTCCTGCCACTCAAGACGACCACTCTTGTGTGCAGCATAAAATTCATGCTGATGTGTGAGTCACGAGGCAGATGTTTGCGGTGCTGAAGAAGTATACCACAGCAAACATCCAGTCAGAGTCTTACATTCCCGCATCATGCGGTCTTATCCCCACCTCCGCATTGAGCCACGCGAGCACCCACTAGAGACAGCGACGCTCCGCCACAGCTGCCGACCGATATTTCACACGCAGATAAAGCCTGTGTGCGCTGATGACCCTGACGATGTCAAAAGGGAGGTTTCCGAAAAGTGGATTGAACGGCATTTTGCACGGAGGGGGAAGGAGCCACCGCGGCGAGAGCACTACGAATTGTGTACTGATGGATCCGTGTCCCTCGGTGAGAATTCCGGAGCAGCTGCCCTGCTCTATAGAAAAAACACGCTGATTTGTGCACCCAAGACCGGAGCAGGGGAACTCTCATGCAGTTACAGAGCGGAATGCGTAGCATTAGAGATAGGACTGCAACGGCTGCTGAAATGGCTTCCGGCATACAGAAGCACACCGAGCAGGTTGTCCATCTTCTCTGACTCGCTGTCAATGTTAACAGCACTGCAGACAGGCCCCCTAGCCGTAACTGACCCAATTCTAAGACGACTATGGAGGCTTCTGCTTCAAGTTCAGAGAAGGAAGGTGCGGAGCGGAATGAGGTTTGTGATGAAATGGCCAAAAAGACCGCAGATTTACCACAGTTGCGAGATACATGGATCCCCGACATCATTGCTTATGCGAAGCGAGTGCTTAGGTCGGAAGAAGTCCATGAATAGGTTTGGTATCACGGCAACCACTTTCCAACAAAACATAAGGAAGAACTGACGAGGGAAGAAGAAACGGCACTGGCACGCTTTCGGGTTGGGTCTTCAAGACACTATGGATGGATGTTGCGAAAGATCAACCCGAGTGTGCCTCCACAGTGCCGATGGTGCAACCCACAACATGCAGCGATAGGGCCAACAATACAAACAGCCCCAACTGTTGCGACACGCACTCTTCAGAGAACCTCCGAACCGACCAAATGTACGGAATGTGATGCCAAATTCCGGAGGATCAAATACGGCGATGCAACACCTGCAGTGGACATCAACACGGAGCCCCCTCCAGTGGTGGCGATCGTTCCTCTACCATCGAGCACACGAGTTTTGATGAGACCGCAGGTGCTTCATTGTACCCTCTGTGCCTCCAAATTCGCAGTGCCAGGCCGACTATTACACCACCTTAGAACAATACATGGCATAGGCAGCGGTAGTTGCCGCGTGAAAAGGGGGCGGGAGAACGAGGACTCATTGCAAGGAGATGGTAGCGCTCCAGCAGCGCCAGCCTCTCAGGATACACGGAAGCTGCCGTTTCAATGTGACCTGTGTGAGGCGAGCTTCGGTACACGCTCTTCCGGTCACTACACAAGAAATTCAAACATAAGAGCATAGTGACGGAGGACGGTACCGTGGTGGTGGTGCAATTCCCTCGTAAGCGTGCCCGTGAAGGAAACGTTGACGTCCCGGGAAGTGCCAAAAAGTGCTCAGTTGCAGGGACTCTCTCATCCGACACTGTAAGGCCTTCCAAAAAGGTGAGGGAGTCGAGCCCTTTACGGGTTTGAAGGAGTTACGTGTCAGGCTTGCGGTGGAAGGTGTGTGTGTGCAGGATATATGTTTCTCTAAAAGGCTGGCGCAATTTCTCATTGCGGTTGAACGGAGCCGGCCGCAGGTTAAGTCCTCCCCTAATGTATCAGTCATACAACCCACTCTCCCTTCTGCAACTTCCCCCCTTATTGCCGAGTGTGGAGCTAGCAGGAAAAGCACCGGACGCAGGAATAGTCCAGACACCCTCAGAGACAGAGGGGGTATGCAATCAACAAGCAACAGAAACAGAAAGAGGGGAGAGAATAATAAACGAATAACAAAAATCAAAACAAAAGGATTGCTAATTGACATCTTTGGGAGAGTCCGGGGTGGGTGGCTTCTCGCCCCATCTGCTGTATTCCGTTCAACTGCGGAGCTACAACAAAAATTATAGAGAGTGTGTTAGGCTGAATAAAAAATGGAGACTCTGCCACAGTCGCCAGACCGATAGCATTTCAGGGCTCTACGGTGATGGCTGATGGCCGCGCCAGTGGGGGGAAACTCTCACGAAGGCACGAAGAAAATTTCAAAAAAATAATTCTCAGTCTTTTTTGTTCTGGGCAGAAAATTTCATATCTATTGTTACGCATGTTTGTGGCTGCTCTCCTCTGTTATGGCTACTTGCAGTATGTAGGTGGCTTCGGCTCTTACAGCTTCACTTGGCTATTTTTCATATCCACACCACTTCTATAAACTAAATTCTTAGTATGTACTTGTGAAAGACTCTTCTTTGTCCTAAGTTGCTTCAATCGGACTCAGATTTTTTTACGTTCCACTCTTGTTTCGACTATATGAGTCTATGTTACTTTATAAAGCCCGTTTTTAAGTCGATTTATATTGGCTCATCCGGTATGGGAAGTTTGTAAAAAAACACAGTTCGTTTATCCGAAGATTATTGGTTTCTATCTCTAATTCATGTCATTGTGTACCTGTTGGGTTTTGTATCTAGGTTATACATCTAGCCCAGTCCTACAATATATTCCAAATACAACACACATATCTACGCCATAAAATTCAAATCTTATGTTCTTTATTGCTTCCACTTGGCGGAAAATCTCTTTTACTTGCTGAAGAAATGAACAACTAGTGTCTCTGTTTTCAAGGAATCGCTTACACATCTGTTTGTTTCTACTGCATTCCTGTCGTTTTTAAACATGTAGCGCTTTATACCTGGAATCATGGGACCCGTATGTATTTTTCTATCTGCTTTCTTCCTGTTAATGAACTTCGTTAGCTGCGCATCATCAACCACTTTTATATGGATATCTTTTTTTAAAATGCCTTTGTGTCTGAAAAGTATACCAATACGTAAATGGGGGGGGGTATCATCATTGTTCTTCTCCACTTTACTAAGTTGCTCCGTCGTTTAATATATGCGCTCCCTTATTCTTTTACCGCTTGGTTTATCTGTGCCTTGGTAACCAGATTCTGATACTTCTTTTCATCGAGTAACGAAGTAATTACAGTTGTCCCGTTCAATGGCCCCTGTGTACTTATACTTTATATCTTCTGCTTTTTCCGTATAATAATGATACTATTCTTTGGATATCCGCTGGATACTGCACAAAATTTCTTTCCAAGAGTTTATTATCTGTTTTAACGTAACTTTTTTCTCTCATACATTCACTCTTAATTACTCATTTACTGCCACTAAAACCGCGCCATTGTTTTAAGTGTTTCACGTCATCTTCAAATTTCGTTCCGCACAACTGTCATTATAATGTTTGTATATACACACTCACTAAAGTCTCCTATTATTCTTAATATGGCCATCACAACCCTAACTATTAGTATCCATAAAATAGACGGAAAGAAATCAATTTATAAAGTTTCACAATGAAACTTACTTGCCATACCCTATCGTACTATTAACTTACTCCCATAGGACACTGTCATGCACATTTTACTAAATCCTCAAAAAATTTTCATTTCGCAAATGGTTTACAAAAAGTGTTAAATATATCAAATTTTCTCAAAATAGCATATTTTAATAACTTTCATAAATTGGGAAAAATATTTTTAAAAATTTTTTAAAATTTTTATTATATAAGCAAAAATGCAAGCAAAAGACTGGCATTGATTGCAGCGGAAATAATAGCATATCCCTCCTTGACTTTGCATCTTTCTTTTCTTTATTACAAGTGCATTTCTCTTTGGCACATTTACCCTCCTCGGTGGCTTTGCAATCAGCTGCGGTTGCTTTATTATCCCCGTCTTTCTTTTCTTCGGCCTTTTCTGCTGAATCTGTTTTTCCGTCTCCTTCGGGTGTGGTTTCTAACGCACTTGCTGCTAACTCTTTTCTGGTTTTCTCTATAAAAATAGGCCATTGCATTGGCAAAGTTGTTTTCGCTTAATTTCTTCGTGGTACCTTTAATTTCAGGTTCACTACTGATGGTAATCTCGTCACTTTCCAGTTGCTTAATGTACAGTGTTTGAATGTCAACCTTTTTGCCTCCAAACACAACTGCTGCCGCATCTTCGTCGGAAAAAGAAGCAGTTGTTTTACCCTTATTTTTGGCGGCTAATGCTTTAGCAAACTCCTTTACAACGGAGTTACTGAGGACTCCGCTCAGTGTTAGGGCTGAAATGTCGGTGGCAACGGGTATGGGTTGCTTAAACGCTGTTTTCAAGGCTTTTGCTAAGTCTTCGTCTGGAACTAGTAGCTCGATTTCGTCGCCTCCATCATTGGGCGCCTGTGGTGCCTCCCTTCCTTCTCCTGTTGCTGGTAAGTTTATTGGTGTTGCTTTGAATGTGGCCGCGAAGCTCTTGACGCCTGCTACTACGGCGTTTGTGGCCGCAGCTATTGTTGTGTGTCCCGAGTTATCGCTGCAGCCTGGCTAGTTGCTTAGTGCCCCTGGGTTTCCCCCTATGTCCGCTCCTGCGCCTTTCACTAATATCCGGGTGTCAACCGCTATCTTCGTTAGCTCGGATCGTTGCCGCAATAATATTTTGTCCCATGTGGCGGTTTTGTCCGCCTCTTTTGTTGCGTCCACCTGGTTCGTTTTTTGTTCGTCGCAGTTTAGCTTTGTTGCTAGAGCTACCTCCTGTGTTACCTTGCAGTGCTTGTCGTCGGTTTCTGCTAGTATTGTCGTTCCCCCGTTTGCTTCGACTGTGCCCTTGCCGGTTATTTGTCCTTTTGTTGTGGTTGAAATTGCAATGCTTAGTGCGGTTGCGCCTGCTCTGTGCGCTACCTTATGAAGCGCATCGAAATGCGCCTGTTCAAAAAGTACCGCTTGTTGCGCTACTTTTTGATTTTCAAATTCCACCATCGCCGCTAGCGCCGCGTACCCAGCGCTCTTGTGGTCATTAGCGTGTCTGTTAGCCGCAAGCTGAAACAGTTTGACATTTTGACTGTTCTTGTCGACGTTACGCGCTGATGCTGCCGCCCGTTCTTTCTGAGGTTTGTTATCAGCTTATTGACGTACCATGTTTCTGTGCAAAAGCTTGAGACCTTTCTGGGGTCAGAACCGCTCTTCGCGCTACCACAAATTGCAATTAAAAGAATGACTGCCTTTAATATTGGTGTTAACCTCCAGTGTTGCTGTTGCGGCGGTAGCATTGTTTCTGCTGCCAACGGCTTGGCTGATATGCCGCTTGGTACTTTTGGCTACGAATTGCCGTCCCTGTTCCGTTAAGTTTCCAATGATTGTGCCCATGTGACAGGCCGGTTTGCTTTGTTAGGTTGAGTTTAAGGATGTGAATGGGATGGGAAAAAGAAGTGCCATTTATAACGTTGTAAGGCATCAGAGCGCGAAAAATTACCGAACACCCCCCTTGACTTCCTTTCCCGACTTGCTTGTCCATAAACTTTGTCGTCTTGGCTTCTTTATTATACAAGCTGTGTTAGTTAAAGTAGTTTTAGAGTTTTTGTGTCACATTTCTTGTCAGCCATTGCCTTCCAAATCGTTTCTTACCGCTTCTTTGTTACATCATAGTTTCATAAACAAATATCGTTATAATAGTCTCGTCAATTTTTGTGGGTTGCTACGATAAGCACACTTTTGCCTGTACTTTCTTATTTCTGCCTGCTGTATTCGCCTCTTTACTGTTGCTGTTCCTGTATTTTTATCAAAAGTTACTGGTTTTTGTCTATGCACTAACCGCTGAAAAAGCCGATAGTTGACGTGGATCTTGCTTTATGCTCTTATTACATGGCTAACCGTTACGGTAATGTCTGCTGGAAGTCGCTTGCACTTCTTTGTTATTTATTTTCACAGGATGTGATATATAAATACCTTTGTTTCTATCTTTCTTTTTTACTATTATTGACACATTCTATATTTGACAAAACAGAAAGCTGTACGGAAGGTGAAATGAATAAAGATAAAGACACAGTTTTAAAAGGTTATACACACTAACGTAGACTACATTATACTCTTCTAAGTTTCTTTGACCCCCATGTACTAAAATTTACATTTAAATTGTCTTCCCACACCTTTGCGTGCCGTATTATAGAAACCGTAGAAACATTCATTCAGTCTCATAACTTTTTAAACCCGTCTATGTGTAGGGTCTACTATGCGTCGCAGTCCCTACACTACCTTGTGATACAATAGCACTCTTTTGCTGTTTTTTTTCTTTCTGGTCGCATGTTGGCGGGTAAAGTTGCTGTCAGAGGTGACTGATAGCTTGAGAAAACTTACCACTCAGCAACGTCTACACTCATTCTCTTTACCATTTGATATCTCCATTGTAAAACTCTCAGTTTCCTACACTTCCAAGTCATAGCGCTGCTAGGATACCTTTCACAGCCACGATGCCTCACAATGCCATTGAACCCTCGCTACTGTGTACGTTTTCCTTTACTGTGGGTTACTGGTCGTTACGTACCACTACTCTTATTATAATATTCGTATACACACACTCACAACACTCTCCTATCATTATTACTATTATTATTATTATTACTGTTCTTATTATAATATTCGTATATACACACACTCACAACACTCTTCTATTATTATTATCATTATTATTATTATTATTATTATTATTATTATTATTATAATATTCGTATACACATTCACAATACTCTCCTATCATTCTCCATATTATTATTATTATTTTTATATTTATTACTATACTGCTCATTATTTTTGATATTTGTATATTTACATTTTTATCAAAAAATGGTTAGAAGTCAAATTATAGCAAATTCTTAGACAAATGAATTTTCTAAAACTTCAACAAACCGAGATAAAATCCTTAAAAACTTCAGAATTCTAAAATTTTCCCAAACTTATAGAGGCAGAAGCAATGAAACCCAATTTCTTATTGATGAGGAAACTGCCATTTTGGCAATCTTCCGTATCCTTTTTTTAATATTTTCACACTCTCTTTGTTTCTCTTCGGCGTTTTCGTTTTGTGAATTGGTGCTTTCTGAGTTAGGTGTTGTCGCTTGTGTTTGTGTGCTGCGATAATCTTGTACAGCTGTCGTGCTTGAATGTTAAGAACATCTAGGCCTCTTATTTTGTTTTTGAGGCCTGCTTGTTCTTTTGCGAGTGTGTCTAGGTCGTCTGCAGCTGCCTCGAGTTGTTTGTACCAGTATATGCCGCCTGTTCGTGTCGTGTCTTTGCAGGCGGCGCTGTAGTCTACGCAAAGGTTTGTCGCATGGGCTCTGCAGGCTTGGGTGCTTCTTCCTGTCATGTGCTTTGAGCTGCCGATTCTAGATCGGCAGGTAGTCGTCCTGTGAACGCCGCCAGCCCTGCTCTTATGTGTTCCGCCGTTGTTTTGCCCTGATATATTTCCTTGCATTTGTTTTCCACTGTTGTCCTCGCGGTTGCCTTATTTTTTGCATCGCAGCGCACAGCGACTTGCCGGTGGTGGTTGTATCCGTCACACACAAACAAAAGAAGTCGTGTACCAAACTCATTTCTGCGTGTGGATGTTTGCAGCCGTTGTTTTAGGGTTTTGCGTCGCTGGGGATTTGTCTGGTTCGCCGCGTTATCGGCTTGCTGATTGAGTTGGTTGTAGGTTGCTTGCCTCCGCTTCGATGTCTTGTAGTGTCGCGCTGAACCCTGATGCTGCTTGTTTCCTACGTTGGCTTTCTGATAGTGACTTGAATTTTAAATCTTGAGCTTGTTTCGCCGCTTTTTTCTAGGGTATCTAGCGGTTTCCGCTATGCGGCCACTTCGTCTGCAATGGCGTCTGCAGGCACGCTGGTGATATTTTTCGCATTTGTTGTTGCCGCTACAATTTCTCTTAGCTGCAAAATCCACCGCGTTGAGTCCGTCCGCTGCCGCGGCCTCGCAGCGAAACATACTACTGCGCAACGACAAAGTAGCGCCAGTATGAAATTAATCATGTCTTCAGCTATTTTCCTGCTGAGGTAAACTTAAAGAAAGCGTCTCTAGTGTTTGTCAGTAGGTGACATGCAGGTTAGTGAATTCTCCACCGTGTTAATTCTCTCACAAAACACTAGGCTGCTGGCGGTCGCTATCATCGTAAGCTTCGGCATGCTTTTATTAGGTCGCCAAAAGTATATTTTGCGCATTTGGTGCTGACGCTTGTTGTTATACCCAGTTTTTTATAGTCTTTCTATATTTCTGTTGTTGGAAACATAGTTTTTCATGAAGGATCAATCAAATAGAAGTGAGGGAATCTGCGCAGATGCTGGTGGCTTCTGTATATGCAGCATGGGAACGCTGTCTGTTTGCTGCGCTGCAAACGAGAAACCTTTTCCGCTTCCGCACTTAACGAAGGTATTTCTTTAAAACCCTGCGTGTGGTGTGCTTCGTTTTTTGTGTTAATACTTGTTTTTGCTGACCGGCTATTGTTTAGTATTGTTTTGTTGGTCGTGACAAGCTTGTTTTTAGGTTTATTAGACACTTAAAGCTTCTAAGAATGGTATCCTTGATATATATATATATATATATATATATGTGTGTGTGTGTGTATATGTGTGTTATGTTTACATTAAGTATTTTCTTCTATAATTACGATCGTATTATCTGTCAGTCTGCTTTTCTTCTGTCGCAAACAGGTTTGCTACCCGTTAAATTTTTTGATTCGTGTAATGTGCTGCAGTTTACTTTTCTGTGCTTACAAAGTTTGAAAAAAAAAAGTACGCAGTTAGGCTACATATTTTCCACTAAAAATTTCAAGTTAGAGTTTACTACATTTCTCTCTACTTGCATACATTAACTTCTAAATTCACCCCTTCTATCATTTATAATACTGCGCTTTGAAATATGCCTGAAAATTCAAATCGTATGATTTTTAAACTTCTTTAATTACCGCTAACTTGCCTTTTCTAGATCCGACTTGATAAATACCCAAGTACTGTCTCTTCTTTTACAGAAAATAAGTAAATTTTTTGTGTCTTTCATTCATTTTGTGTTATTTTGTCTCAGCTAAGACTGAATAATTTATGACTAGAACTATCTTCCTTTCTGGTTCTTCTCTGTTAATGCGTGGCTGTTCCTGCGTGGCTCTCCATTCAACCAAAAGGGAAGCGGGAAAGTGTTTCTGATAATTATTTCAGTCTAATAAAGTTCCCCTACAGTGTTATACATTCGCTAAGTTCAGCAACTTACACGCTTTTATTATTTTTTCTCTACCAGTGTTTTTCATTACTATATATCATGGAAATAAGATTTCAACATTGCTTGACACTTACCTACGCCGTTTAATAATTTTCTTCTACTTTTCCTTTTTTCTGTTTCCTCTTCCTAAACGCACATTACGATGCACCATCAGATTAAAAATAATGGTCTCCAACATCATCTCCGCCTTAGCATCGATACATTTTTGAAAAAAAAGACTGGATACCATCGAGAACTATTGACGTATCGTTTCTTCTGTGCTGTTCTGTTTCGTACTATGTTGTCGCTCATCATATTTTTGCTCCTTCTCCTTTTGCTGCTACCACTGTCTCCGTGGGTGGCATATTATCATTTTTTTGCTTTCATTCATTATTTTCTTACTGTCTTATTATAATATTCGTATGTACACACTCACAACACTCTTCCATTATTATTATTATAATCATAACTATTATACATTTATTAAATAACTAATTAACCAAATTATGAGAGCACTCATTTCTAATACCCTATCACCATACTACTTTATATATATATATGTATGTTTATAAAATTTTTTACTATATTTTCTCAAACGACACAATAATTTTTCAAATTGTTTAAAAAAAATTGTTAAAATATATTAAATTTTAAAAAGTAACATAAGTTTCACAAACCAAACAAAAACTCTTGTAAGTTTTAAAATTGTAAAATAGCAAGGCCACAAAAGCAGCAGAAACCACGCTGAGGGCGAATTGTTTGTTTACTAGAATAGAGGAATCTTTGCATTCTTTTCCATCCCATTTGCAACCATTTTCTTTCTCGCATGCATCTTGTTTTTTTCCTGCGCAAGTTGATGCTGCTTTCCCATCTTTTTCTTTGTTTTCTTCCTCTTCTTTGTTTGCCGGTTTACAAATTCCCTCTACCAGTTCGCAATCTCCTTTGCAGTCATCTCCCTTTTTGCCACTGCATTCTTTGATCTTTTTATCTGCTGACACTTATTCAGGTTTATCCTGTTCAGGGCAAGCGGGCGCTTTTGGTGACATGTTGTTTCTGTTGGTAGCGGCGTGGTAACTGAGTGCGTTGAGCAGATCTACTTCATCTATTAGCGCTTCAAGTTGTAAAGGCTTGATTTGATCTACTTCTACCTTGACTGTGTTTATTTTTTGTATCGTACTGAATACTTTGTCCGTTTTAGCACTGTTCATTGTGAACATACTATTTGCAAGGCCTTCAGCTTCTGTTTCTGCTTTATCGTTGTTTAGCTTGGTGTTCGTTGCTCGCAGCGCTGCTGCTATATATCTTTTTATTTCCGGTGGGTTAAAGGTTGCTTTTATTATGTCGTCGGCTACCCCCGTGAAAGCTGCTCGCGTTATCTGCCGCAGCTTGACCGCTTCTTTGTAGAGTTTCTTTAGACCGCTGTCGGCGCCGCCCGTTAGTTCCCACGAGGCTGCTATGTTGTTCTGTCCGCTGTTTGTGCTTGCCGTCGGTTTGGAAGACGTCTGTTGGTGCTGCCATGGCGCCTCGCTTGGTTAGTATGCATTTAGCCGTCGCTGTGCCGTCCTCAGCGTCCGCATCATTTAGGTCCTTAAAGCCTGTCGCCGTTATAGTGCTGTCGTCGAAGTTGTAGTCTGCCGGAAGTTGCCGCAATGCAGCGGCTTGTGTTTGCGCCGCCTTTGACTGCTTTTGTTAGCAGCTCCACCAGTTCAGCTATTCAGCTGGCTGCTGCTTCGGCCGCTGCCGTCGCGTCTATTGCTGCTGCGGAGCTCTGATCGTCATTGTCAAGGTGGGTTTGCATCGCGTTGCTAATAGCATTTGCCATAGCTCCGTATGTGATTGATGCATTGCGGTAGACTGTTGCTGCTTCTGCGACTCTTAGTTTTAAAATCGCCTTCGACATCTCTTTAGCTGCTTTCTGCCGCTGTCCTAATTTGAATTTTGCTCCTCCAGAAAATTTTCTCAAGCTTTGTGCTAGTTTGCGGACCTTTAAATATTCCGCTTGTTTTATCGCTGGTCCGTTGCCCTCCGCGTTGTTGCTGTGCCAGAAAACCAGACACATCGCTGCTAGGAGAATTCGTTGCATTTTGCAGTTCCACTACTTTTAATTTATGGAGTTTTCAATGGGCTGTGAACATTGGTTAAAACGATGGAGGCAACCGGAGATATCGGTTTGTAATCCGAAAGCCTATGGCAGCTGTTTGTGCATAATTTTTTAATTTAAAATAAAAGACTTGTAGCTGTAAGAATAGCTATTTACATATAAGCGTTTGACGGTGAATTACATTAGGGGCCGTGTATCTTCTTTTACCCTATTATATTGTATTTTCATTACTATAATGGGCTTTTCTTACCAGTAATCCCTAGTTTTTGTAGCACTGTAAACTCCATGATCATTTTTGTAATTTAAAAAAGTGCTGCGTTTGCCGGAAGATTATACGGTGTTCCACCTCGGCTAGAGCTATAGTAAAAGCAGCATATTCACTCAATGAATCAGCATCCGCTCTCAAACTTACTACTTAACATTCAGCCACGCTTTTATGTTGTACACCACATTCACCACCAGCTCGGTAGTAGAAATTACCAATTTTTGAAAGAAATATGTCTTCCTCCTGATCTTTCTAGTGTATTACGGCTCCAAATACTAAGTTCTTTCAGGATCCAGGCTCCTAGTTGTTCATCCAATTAATTTTCATAATCGATGCGTATCATCCTGTACCCTGCGCGTGTAAAGTCTGAGCATTAATGTAGGACTGATACTCTTCCCAGAGACTTTCTCCATTTATAAATTAAACGCCCGCGCCTGTTCTATTTGTATTATTTATTTGTTGTACTACTGTCTTATATTTGGTGTATTATTTTACGGTTAACGATACAACAAGCTGTAACGTGCCGATAAAATAATTTGAAATGCTTCTCCGTTGCTTATTTCTCTCTTTAAAATGGATTAAATTGCATTCCAGTAAACCGCCTCACCTCACACTTACTAAATATTATATTTAAACTCACTTATTACACATGCACCTGTTTTCTTATAAAAAAACAATAAAACAATTTTTTCGATATAAGAAGTCTTGAAGGTTAGCTGCCTGTACGGTCCACTAAGATTCACAATTCCTCTACTATCTGGTGGTGCAATAGGTGTTGTATTAGTGTTTTTCCTTAGGTATGTTGGTGTTGGCGGGTGGGGCTTATTTGAGGTTGGTTTGATTTATTAGCTGATTGCGCTCGCTCACCTGTCTTAATGCCGTTATTTTATCTGAAAGAAGAAGAACGTAGAGCTGCCGCAATGAACTTGTGCTGCCTTTCGGCCGTTACAGTCTTATATACATTCCATTAATTTTAATATAAAAAATGTATTCTTCATATATTTTTAAAGAGAATATCGGAAGAGGTAATGTTAGATGTTTTCTACTTTTACTACTTTTTCTTTCTAGTTTTGTTGACTCCATCATACCTGTACGATGCTCTTTTGGTCTCCCACATTGTTCCCTCTATCGCATGCTTGTTTATGATTATGTTACAATAATTTTTGCAATTGAAATTGTGTTTCTTTCATCTTCCTTTCTTGTCATATTTATGTATTTCTTTTCGCCATATTATTCGATCTATACCTTACTCCATTTTTTCAAGTATTTCTTTTTATATTTTCTTACATTTTTTACATTTCTTAAAAATTTTCACTCATTTGCATATTTTCATCAAAAAGTGTTATAATAAATAGTAAAATATCTCAAAATAGCAAATTTCATAATTCATAAAAATTTGTAAACTAGAATTTTAAAATTATAAAATGCTACCAAACTCATAAAAGCAGAAGCCATACTGAGAGCCAATTTCTTATTGACAAGAAAACTGGAATCTTTGCAAGTTTCACCCTCCCACTTACAATCCGGAGATTTACAGTCATCCTTTTTCTTATCTTGGAAAGTAGACACCGTTCCTTCTTTCTTTTGTTTTTTTTGCCTCTTTTTGACCCTTTTCTGTTAGTTTGCACTTTCCATCCTTTTTGTCCCATTCACAGTCGCCTTCGCACTTCTCCTGTGAAAAGTCCGCGCAGTTTATTTTGCTGTTGTCACTTTGTTGGATTGGACACTTCGCTGCAGATGCTTTGCTCCCAATTTCACAAGCCGTTCTGTTTATTTCAAGCTGCTTGGTGAAGAAATTAAGTCTCTGTTTCTTTAAAGGAGTAGTTTCGTGCTTTTCCAGGTACTGAAACAGGAGTTTTTTGATAGAAGTTACCGTTGCTTCCGGTATTGTTAGTGCATTTTTAGGCCGTGCGTCTCCTAGACCGCCTATTGGTATCTCTAATGGTTCAGCCTCTGCGTCTTTGTCTAGCATTATTTTCAGTATAGAAGTGTTAAGTGCTTCATGGGATGTTATTTGACTTTTGAACGTGCTTAGCTTTGTTTAGGTGCCCGCGAAAGGTTTTCCGGCAGTTTATAGGTTGATAGACCCGCCTTGCCAGCTGTCTGTTGTTCCGATGGTGCCTGATTGCTTGAGCTGGTATGCCAGCCATCATTGTTATTTCACCCTGCGTCGCTCCGAAGCCGCTACCGGCTCCGCTGTGTAAGATAATGCAGTGTGTTCCTCTGCTTGTTACTCCTGCGTTGCCTTGCTTGATAGCTTCAAACTTCTCTTTGACAACTAGTGTCTTTTTTATTGGCTTTTCGGCTGCCTCGTCGTATTTATAGTTGGCTTTGCTGAAACACTTGATCGTATCGGCTGCTGCGGGGTTAATGCCACTGAAGCCGCGGGAACTTCTGACACATATTGAGGCTGAGCAGGTCTTCGGTTCAAGCAGAAGCTTCGCTACTTCGTCTATTCTTCCAGCATACGTTGCCGCTTTGGAGACAAGTTTAAGGCCAGACGGTGTCTGACTGGCGACTGCCCGCCGCGTTTACCGTCCTTGGTTTCGGGTCAACATCGCGAGCTTCGCTATCAAAGTTTTGGTTGCTGCTGTGGCATTTTGAGCTAATGCTTCTAGGTCTTCTAACAGATCTCTGAGGTCCCCGGCATCGTTGTGTTGTTTGTTTAACATGAACTGCACGTGGGCTGAGGTGTCTTTTAGTTCGATTGCTAGCTCGCACGCTTTGTCAAGGTCCATTTTGGGCACTTCCATCTGCTTTTCTGCACTTTCCTTGAGTTTTGTCGTCAGAAAAAGGACTGCAAAAGCAATTTCTAGGACTTTTGCAACGGCCATGTTTTTAAGGGCGTGGTAAAGATTGTTTTCTTACGGTCTAATATCTGATTTTTTGGTGAAGTTGTTGTAGGACGCAAAGATGGAGACTTGTTAATTTATGCAGCTTCAAAGGGGAGCTTGCAAGGTTTAAGCTACTCTATTGTTCAGATTATCCAGTGAAATTATAGTAAAAAAGCATTTAGTTAATCTAAACAATTTCAAGTTTAAATTCCAAGCTTTGTTGGTCTATATCTATATCATTGTCTAAAAACTTTGTGGTTTATGGTTCTCACTCTCTTCTTTCATTTGTTAATTTGAAGGTTTCATTTTGAATCGAATCACCATGTACCATTGCTGTTACTCACGTACACGATTGATGATTGTCCTTTGCTTGTAATTATCTGTCTTGTTGTTGTGTTTATGCCGCCAAACACTGTATAATTTCGTACGAGAAAGTTCAATTCTTTCTGCTCTTGCTTCATTACTCACTTCCTTTACACCTGCGTCGGCGAGCGCTTTTCTACTTATTACTCGCTTTTTGATAGGCCTTAATGTCTCTTTAGTACACTAATATGGAATGAGAGTAGTGTCACAACTAATTCTCTCCATCTCATAAACCGTATCATTCTGCTCGTATAGGTTCTATTTAAATAATCTCTTTATTTTAATCTTTCCCTTTATGTACACGGAAACACATTAGTATTACTGTCGTAAACTTCCTCTCTCAAGAACATTATAACTTTTCCCACAAATGTTAATCATTATTACTCTATCTGATGAGAACAAATATTAAACATTATTCTTACTTATCCAACCCTTTATTCTTCTTCCTTTTTCATTATCTTATTCGCAGCTGAAAA